>BSBK01004640.1:1427500-1564948 GCA_027943335.1 Chamaecyparis obtusa | reverse complement strand
GAACCTTGCATGCATGGAAGGTTGACTCTTCAGACTTGGAAGCTTATATATTGTAATCCTTGAAGGGATGCAGGGATGTTTTTATTCGTTGGATTATATATAGTTTTAATAGTTAATTATGCAGAACTATACTTTGTCAATATGGATTAATGAATGATGAATAGAAAGAGTGTTCACCAGTCTATTTTCTTCTATTAAAAACAAAATTAGGAGTATCTCAAGTGGGGCCACTTCAGGTACATCTTTATACCAATTTCTTTCAAGCATTATATGATAGTAGTTGAATAGCACAATAGGTTATTTCATTTAGATTCTACTAAATATTGTTGTTTATGTTACATGACTTTGTTCCTATAGCTTGAACAGTGTTAGTATATTATTTTTTGTAGACAGTTAATTTGTTTCTAGTTAATTCCTTGGAGTGTTAGAGCATATTATTTAATCCCTTGGAGCATTTTTTACTCAAGGAGGAAGGAGGATGGGGCCAAAGGCACACCCAAACTACCAATCTCCTTGTAGAAACAACACTCGAAAGCAAAACAATAGAGATAGGAAGAGAGAGAATGCAAAAAAACTCATTTATTATTCAAGACAAATTTCATACATGTCAAATTGAAAGGCCTTCCCAGTTATGACCAATACAATAGAACTCAATTACACACAGTCCTCATACATGAGAGGATCCAATTGTACCAATTCTATCTTCCCAAATATACCTTCTTGAAACTCCTAACACTACAACAAACTAATCTATTTATACAGAGGCTACTGGAGAGGTCAACTCTAAAGATCCATTAGATCCAGCATTAGAGAAGTGATGACTCAGATCTAGGTCCACACGCTTCCCATAATTGATACAATAATTAACTCTATGACCAAAATTAAATGCACAAGTCAACCTCGACAGAAACCCGAAAATAAACCACTCGGTGAGCAAGAATATTGAGTAACCAAAACTGACTCGGCGAATAACTAAACCAACTCAGTGAATTAATTGAACCAGCTCAATGAACAACTGAACCAAGCAGTAACTGAGCCCATCAATGGAAACAAAGAATACTTCATGGAGAGCCCAAAAGTAGCTACTAAGCACATCTAACAACTCTAACATGTTTTTGGTGATACATGATTGCCAAGAACCCAAGATGCTCATGCATCAGACACACGGGGTTGGTTTTGAAATGATTCTCCAAATCATGTAGCAGGTACAACTCAAGCTAAATCTAACTCAGATTGTGAAATCCATGAACTATCTTCAATTGGTTTATTCTTTTGGCTTTACCAAGTATTGCATGTACTCTTTTCCTCTTATGCTTCTATCAACTCTTTGTTCCAAAATTTTCTCAACTTCTTCTATCTGCTTCTTAGGATAACCATTCAGTACTGTCATTTCTTCATCAGATTCACGATACTCATACAAATCTACAATGTTAAATTTAGGTGATATATCCATGTCATCAAGTAACTCAATCTCATAAGCATTTCCACTATCAAACTTTCTCAATATCTTGGAGGGACCAAATTTCTTCATCTTCAATTTTCCATAGGTTCCAACAAGAAATTTTCCTTTCTTCAAATGAACCATTACTTCATCTCCAACTGCAAAAGTCTATATGTCTTCTTGATCTATTCTGCTTTGTCCTTGTATTTTTTTAATTACTATGTTCCAACTTATGTTTCACTTCCTCATGTAATATCTTCATGAACTTAGCGAATTCTTCTCCTTCAACACTTCTCTTCTCTTCTCCAGCAATGTTCTTCAAATATGATATACCTCTTGGTTGTGTACCATTAACAATCTCAAAAGGTGTTTTTCTAGTACTCCTATTCATTGAATTATTGTATGCAAATTTTGCTTGTGCCAACATAGAATCCCAATTACTTAGTTTGTCTCCAACTAAGCATCACAATAGATTACCCAAACTCCTAAATACAACCTATGTATGCCCATCAATTTGTGGATGAAATGTAGAACTATACTTCAACTCGGTACCCAACTTTTTCCATAGAATCTTCCAAAAATAACCAACAAACTTACTGTCTTGGTCAGAGATGATACTCTTTGATAATCCATGCAATCTGACAATCTCCTTAAAGAAAATATCTTCTATATGCACTGCATCTGATGTTTTCCTACAGGGTATGAAATGTACCATTTTAGAAAAATCTATCCACAACAATAAAATATGGAATCATTACCTCTTTCTATCTTTGGTAAGGCCAAGAACAAAATCTATATTGATATCACTCCAGGGTATCTCAGGAACATAAATCAGTGTATATAATCTAGTATTCTGACTTACTCCATTTGCAACTTGACAAATTCCATAACTTCTCACAAATTTTTTAACATCCTTATACAACTGTGGCCAAAAGTATCTCTCCTTAAGCAAATTCAATGTTTTATCAATGCCAAAATGTCCAGCCAAACTACTACTATGTTTCTCTTTTATCAAATTAGTTCTCATTAATACTCTCGGTATACACAATTGAATACCTTCAAACAACATACCTTCTTGAATGAAATAGTCTTCCCATTTAGTATTTAGTTGATCTTGAGTAGGTTCTCTGCACTTTCTCCATGACTCAAAAAAATCAGGGTCAATTTCATACAAATTCTTCATGTCATCAAAACCAAGAACTTCAATTCTCATTTCAGTCATCAAAGATCTTCTTCTACTCAATGCATCAACAACTCAGTTAGTGACTCCACTCTTATGTTTTATCAAAAATATATAATTCTGAAAATACTCAACCCATTTCATATGTCTCTGATTCAACTTATTCTGACTACCCAAATATTTTAAAGTCGTATGATCAGTATACAACACAAATTCACTCAGTATCAAATAATGTCTCCATTTCTTTAGGGCTTGAACAATAGCATAGAACTCTTGATCATACACATAATATTTCCTTTTTGCATCATTCAATTTCTCACTAAAGAAAGAAAAAGGTTTACCTTCTTGACTCAAAACAACTCATATTGCACTACCACTTGCATCACATTCAACTTGAAATACCTTATTAAAATCAAGTAAAGCTAACACAGGCAATTCAACAACCTTCTGTTTCAAAGTCTCAAAACTTTTATTAGCTCCATGTGTCGACTTGAATTCTCTTTTATCTCCTCTCATAATCTTAGTCACAGCATTACAAATTGCACTAAAATTCTTAATGCTAGTGAGATAATATATACAATTGTAACAAGTACCTCGGAGTCCACCTCTTCCATAACCACTTTGTTAGTTAATGCTTCTTCCTCTAGAAGAAATTTCACCTTTCCACTCGGTCTTGCCTTTATCCTGATTTATTTTGTCTTGATCATATCTACTATTTTCACCATAAGATCTACCTCTTCCTCTAGGGAATCTACCACCTCTTCCTCTTTGTCTTTGCTCATGTCTTTTGTTCAATTTCTCCTCAGCTTTCAAGCCCAGCTGATAAGCTTCTTCTATACTTTCCAACTTAATTAAACTAATTTCCTCTTGAATAGAAACTCTTAACCCATTCATGTATCTAGAAATTATTTATATCTCATCCTCAATATGTCCAGATCTGATGTCTAATCTATAGAATTCCTTGGTATAATCTTTTACCGAGCTATCTTTCTGCTTCAAAATTTGCATTCTCCTAACTAGGTTAATCTGATAATCACAAGGTAGAAACTTGCCTTTTAATTTATTCACCATCTTATTCCATACCTTGATTTTGTCTTTGTCTTTCCTCTTTATGTCAAATTGTAGATGCTCCCACCATAAGGATGCATGAGCTTTCATTTTTGTGCTTGCAATTTTCACCTTCTTTTCTTCTGAAACATTTTCATATTCAAAATACTTTTCCATCTTGGTTATCCAATCGATCAACTCATCTGAATCCAGCCTTCCACTGTATTCAAGAGGATTGAAATGCGGTGTAGCCTTCAAATTTGTTAATGCCTTCAAAAGTATTTCTTCACCTTGATCCATCATAAGTGCAAGTTCTGCTTCACCTTGTTCATCTTCGATTTGTTCATCACTAACATCATCAAGGTGTCTTCCTCTATGTTGGGGTGTCTCAACAACTTCTAACCTAGAAGCAATTTGTATTAGCATATTGACTAAGCCTGGATCTGCATTTTGCCCCCCATGAACCATCTTGAAACCCTCTGCAATTATAGGTTAGATCACAATATGCCACCTCACAACAAGATATCAACTAGGGCTTATAAGAAGGAATCAGATCTACCCTTGCTCTGATACCACCTAACACAAGGAGGAAGGAGGATGGGGCCAAAGGAACACCCAAACTACCAATCTCCTTGCAGAAACAACACTCGGAAGCAAAATAAAAGAGATAGGGAGAGAGAGAATGTAGAAAACTCATTTATTATTCAAGATAAACTTCATGCATGTCAAGTTGTAAGGCCTTCTCGATTACAGCCAATACAATAGAATTCAATTACACACAATCCTCATACATGCTAGGATCCAACTGTACCAATTCTATCTTCCCAAATCTACCTGCTTGAAACTCCTAAAACTACAACAAACTAATATATTTATAAAAGAGGCTACCGAACAGGTTGGCTCTAAAGATCCATTAGCTTCAACATTGGAGAAGGGATGAACCAGATCTAGGTTCACACACTTCTGAATGATCGATGCAACCATTAACTCCGTGACCAAAATTAAATGCACAAGTTAGCCTCAACCAAAATCCAAAATAAACCACTCGATGAGCAAGACTACCGAGCAACCGAAACGGACTCAGTGAACAACCGAATCAACTCAGTGAACAACCGAACCAACTTGGTGAATAACCAAACTGAGCCTCATCAATGGAAACAAGAAAACTTCACCAAGAGCCCAAAAGTAGCTACCGAGCACATCTAACAACTCTAACATGTTTTTGGCGATACAATTTTGCCAAGAACCCAAGATGCTCCTGCATCAATTTTAGATAGTTTATTTGTTTTAAATGTGAACCATTTCTAGGAAGGATTACTCAAGTATAATATTTACTTTTATATTTTTAGGCTCTTAGGCTATCTAATCATGAATGGTTAACGGGACTCTACATTTTTGGTTTTTTTTTCATGGATGGTGCCAAATCATCATTTCATTTCCATAAAGCTTATAAATATTTGAACAAGGCTACTAACAAGATGATTGAAAGTGCAAATGTGAGACTAGTTGATGAATTTGCTAAAAAGAATGATGGAAGAGAGTAAAAAGGAACTGGAAGACTATGGCAGGTTTTTTTACATTGAGGGGACTGAAACTCTACCTGAGCAATAGTTTAGTGTTACCGAGAAATAAGGTAATGCTACTGAGCAATAATCTTTACAAACCAAGAATTGGAAAATTGTTACTGATGAAGATCATGATCATGCACCGAGTGGAGAACATATTTAAGAACAAATAACTGAACCTGTACTTGCTAGATATATAAGGAGACATCATCCATAAGATCATATCATTGGAAATAAAAGAGTAGGAATGATGACACAAAGTAAGTTGAGAAACACACATGCTTAGTTTGTGAATTTGAGCCTAAAACTGTTAGAGATGCATTGGAAAATGATGAATGGATCAAGGCAATGACTGAAGAGATTGAGAAAATATTGAGAAACTAGACATGGGCATTGGTACCGAGACCAAAAGATAAGAATGTAATTGGAACCAAATGGATATTCAGAAACAAATTGAATAATGATAGGGATGTCACAAGGAACAAAGCAAGATTAGTATGCAAAGGTTCTACACAAGAAGAAGAAATTGACTATGGAGAGACTTTTGCACCAATTGCAAGACTTGAAGGAGTAAGAATATTTCTTGCATATGTTGCTTACAAAGGATTTAAAGTTTATCAGATACATGTTAAATCTGTTAATATGATTTAGAACAATGGAGAGGGGGGGTGAATCAGTTGTTCTCAGGTCTAGATGTATAAAATAAACTTCAAAAACTTTTCTTTAAATCAGATCTAACAACCAAAACCAACTTGGTCATCAGTAATTCTATAATAGAAACATATAACATTGCAGTCCACTACCCAGTTGTATCTAACTTGTAAAATATAGAAATGTTTAAACCAAAACATTCACACAAGCATTGACACTAGGATTTATAGTGGAAACCCAATCTGGGAAAAACCACTTTGTAACATGCTACTATTATTTTCACTCTTTTGAAGTGAGCTCGGTTAAAAGCCAACCCTATCAAAGGTTACAATACACACTGTTAGGTGTGACCCGGTTAAAGGATTTCAATCACTCTGTTAGAAGTGAGCCTTGTTATAGGGCTTACATACATTCCATTAGAATGCAACCTTTTTCAAAGGATTTAAGCATATGACTGTTAGGTCAACCTCTGTTAAAAGGATTTTGACTATTACAATGGTTAGAAAGTAACAGCAGTATTGATCTGAAAAACATACAACTCACTTTGTAAATATCAGATCCAATTCCGTACACAAATGCTGGTTTACTAACTTTGAAACTTTGCCATCTCCATCTCTAATCTACTCGGAACTTTTCTTCAAGCAATCACCACACTTCTCCTTCAACCTTTTCTGCTTATACAGTCAATAACATCTACTGATCTTCCAACATCCTCTTTTCACCCTTGCACACACATACACAATGCTTAGGTTCCCTTAATACTTCCTCAATTACGTTAACTCATCTTTTTCCACTCAATCTCCTTCGTAGATCTTAGGGTTAGGTCAGATTAATTGAATCTACCTACTTTATGTTCTTCAGCTCCTTTTCTAGAAACATCTCAAATCTCTTAAAGATTTACAATAAAACATTTTTCAGTGCATTCAATGCTCTCAAACAATCAATAAATAAAGTCAACATGTTTTACATAATCCAAGAATTCAACAATGTCAGCTCCAAATCTGAATTCTCTTCAAATATAAAAATACTGATGCTCAGTCAATACTATGATCAACTACTCGGTCTTCATGTAGAAAGCTTGGTCATTACTAAAAATGTTTCCTCGGCTTATACTGTCTTTCTCGACAATTAACTAATGTTAGGTCAACACTAGAATTTTGCTCGGCATATACTGACTCAGTCGACACTAACATTACTCAGCTTGAACATGATTTCTCCATTTTTGCTCAGTCAAGCCTACCAGTTTAGTCTTCAATCTTACTAAGATAAATAATAAATTGTCTCATCATTGTACAACATAGTTAAGTACACTTTTTAGTATCAAGATAACTCAACCTTTCCTTAGGTGCTATTCTTACCATCCTTTTTTTCCCTTCTTCACAACAATACAATAGATATAGTACTTTCCTAAGTAGCAACAATCTTACTAGTTAAGGTTTGACATCAATGACAACACAACAATTACTTCAATTGCAGTTTCCAACAATCTTCCTCTTTGGCATTGATGACAACACCATATGATATCACCTAAATAACACATGGATTACCAACCAATCCAAAAACTTATCTGTCCATCAGAAAAAAAAATTTGTAATATCCTTAGCTTCATTCTGATTTAGAATCTATTAGCCTCACTTCTATGACCGTCAGAAATATCCAGATCTCCCTCTATCCTGATCCTTCATTTTAGTTCATCATCTCCTTACTTTTCTTTTCAGTGTCATGTGTTATTATATCATCTCAGTTCATCTCCCTCTTTGACAAAAATGTCAAAGCAACAACGAAAACATACATCCATCAGATGTAGATATTATCTATGTAGCTCAGTGTTTCTCCCTCTATCATCTTGCTTATGATTGATTCCTTGTCTTTTCTCTTCTTCACAACTCTAGGCCAGTCCTAAAGTGTGACAATCTTCTGCATCAATCTATCAAATATTCTATTGTAGTATATTTGATGCAATGCTCCTAGCTTAACTAGGTAGCCTCAATTAGGGGAAGGACCCCTAATTGACTTCTCAAATACTCATGTGCTTCTTTAGGTAAAGCTTTAGTGAATATGTCTGCTAATTGTTCCTTTGTATTCACATATTCCATTCGGACTTCTTTATCTTGTACCAATTTTCTCAAGTAGTGATACTTGATTGCTATGTGCTTGGTCTAAGTATGCATCACTGGATTCTTAGAAATGTTGATAGCACTTGTGTTGTCATAGAAAATAACAAGTTCAGTGATTTCTTCTTTCATGCCTACCAATAATTGTTTTATCCATACCAAATTTGAATAGTTTACTGCAGCAACAACATACTTGGCTTCAGCAGTAGATTGGGAAATGCAATTTTGTTTCTTGCTCATCTAGGAGACTAATCTCTGTCCAAGAAAGAAAGCTCCACCACTAGTAATCTTTCTTTCATCTACATTTCTTGCCCAATCAGCATTTGTATATACTCTTAGTTCAAATCTTTCATCCTTCTTGTAATATAGCCCATAGTCAGTAGTCCCTTTCAAGTATCTCATAATTCTTTTCACATCCATCATGTGTGTTTCCTTAGGATTGGTAGAGAATCTTGCCACAATCCCAACAGCTAGTGCAATATCTAGTCTACTATGTACAACATACTGCAATTTTCCAATCATGGATCTATACAAAGTCTAGTTCACTTCTGCAGCATCATCATTCTTAGATAACTTTTGTCCAGTAACCATAGGAGTACTCACTGGTCTAGAATCTTCCATCCCAAAAGTTTTCAATATTTCATTAACATACTTAGACTGTGTAATGAAAATTCCTTTCTTCATCTGATATACTTTTAAACCAACAAAGAATTTGATCTCACCAAACATGTTCATTTCAGATTCAATTTGCATTTCATTTGAAAATCTTTTACACAAAGCATCTTGTCCACCAAAAATAATATCATCCACAAATTTTTTTGCCAACAGGATACCTTTACCTTCTTTATCTTTCATGTACAGATTTCTTGTGTCATTTGTTCTTGAAAATCCAATCTGTATCAAGTAGTTATGCAATCTCTCATACCATGCTCTGGGAGCTTGTTTTAATCCATATAGTGCTTTGTTCAGTTTGCATACCATGTGTCTTCTATTTGGATCAATAAAACCTTCTGGTTGTTAAATGTAAACTTCTTCTTCTAGTATACCATTTAAGAATGCAGACTTGACATCCATTTGAAATACCTTGAAATCTTTATAAGCAACATATGCAAGTAGAGTTCTTACTCCTTCCAATCTAGCTACAGGGGAAAATGTCTCCCCATAATCTATTCCTTCTTCTTGTGCGTAGCCTTTGCATACCAGCCTAGCTTTGTTCCTAGTTATTTCACCTTTTTCATTCAACTTATTTTGGAACACCCACTTGTTCCTATAACATTTTTGTTTTCAAGTCTCGACACCAGAGTCCAAGTATCATTCTTCTCTATCTGGTCTATTTCTTCATTCATTGCTTGTATCTAGTCTTCATTTTCTAATGCCTCTCTAGTTGACTTAGGTTCAAATTCACACAGTAAACATGTTGGATCCTTTGTCTTACTTCTGGTCAAAATTCCAGTATGTTTGTCTCCAATTATCTGTTCAGGCTTGTGATGTCTTCTTACATATTTTGCCAAAATAGGTTCAACTCTTCTCTCCTCTATTTCATCAGGTTCCTCAACAAGATTGTCAGATTCATCTTATGAATGTCTGGCAACCTCTTCTTGATACTTGGTAGCATTATCTTGTCGCTCGGCATGTTCTTGTTCTCTTTCGACACTGTTTTCCTCATCCTTGATAGCATCTTCCTGTCACTCAACATTGCTTACTTGAGACTCGGCATCAGGTGCAAGTCTGTTACTTGCCTCTTCTTCTTCTTCAACATACACAAAAGATCTATAATCTTCTGGTTCTCTTTTGTTGTCAACTTCATTTCTTTCTGCATACTCATCAACTTTGACATTCACACTTTCCACAATTTTGTTAGTGTTAGAGTTCAAACACTTATAAGCTTTAATTTTTGTGGAATACCCTAGGAATATGCCTTCATCACTTTTAGCATCAAACTTTTTATTCTTATTGTCTTTTAATATGTAGCACTTTCTTCCAAAGATTCTAAAGTATTTAACACTCGGTGCATGCCCATGCCATAATTCATAGGGTGTCAGATTTGTACCTTTCTTGATCTGTACCCGGTTAAGAGTGTAGACAACTATACTTATAGCTTCTTTCCAATATTTTTGTGTCACATTCTTTTCAATCAACAATGTCCTTGCACAATCCAAGATAGATCTATTTCTTCTCTCTGCTATACCATTCTATGGAGGTGCTCTAGGTGCAGACATCTGTCTTTTGATCCATCTTTCA
Source organism: Chamaecyparis obtusa (assembly GCA_027943335.1). Taxonomy (NCBI): domain Eukaryota; kingdom Viridiplantae; phylum Streptophyta; class Pinopsida; order Cupressales; family Cupressaceae; genus Chamaecyparis; species Chamaecyparis obtusa. The sequence continues at coordinate 1,554,709 of BSBK01004640.1, read as the reverse complement.
TTGCAAAATAGATTGAATTCATTTGATGTAAATTCTCCACCTCGGTCAAATCTAAGACATTTCAGGTTCCTACTTGTCTCCTTCTCAACCTTAGCCAAATACCACTTAAAGAATTGAAAAGCGTAAGATTTTTATTTTAGAAACATTACATGCATCATCCTAGTATGATCATCAACAAAGAAGATAAAATATCTAGCACCACAATAACTTTGTACACCCATAGGTCCACAAAGGTCAGTATGAACCAAATCTAAAATGTTTTCAAAAGTAAAGGATTTTCTCTTAAAACTTGACTTTGTCATTTTTCCTAACTGACATTTCTTGCATATCACATTCTCAGGTTTCTTCAATTTAGGTAGACCTCTTACTTTCTTCTTCTTACTTATTTCTACCAAATTATCAAAGTTAACATGACATAGCCTCTTATGCCATAACCAAATGTCACCAAGGTGTGCAACCATACATGCTTCTTCAGATAGGTCAAGATAGAACAAATTACCTCTAGTCTGTTCTCCACTTTCGATCAGTTCACCAGTAGAAATTCCACTCGGTAACCAGTGTTGTTGAGCCATGCAACACTTAGTAGATTATAATTTAGACCTTCAACCCAATATGCATTTTCACAAGAGATCTTATTAGTCAGTTTAATCAAACCTTTTCCTCTAACAGGACATGGTGCATCATTACCAAATTTTACACTTTTACCTCTATAATGATGTAAGGTCTCAAACTTACTCTTGTCACCAGTCATGTGATGTGAACAACCACTTTCAATAATCCATTTGTCACTCTTGTTCACATAGGAGATCAATGCAATTTTCTCATCCTCATCAGATTCATCTTTCATTGCAACATAGACTACCTCAATTTCAAAATCATCACTATCAGTGTTAGTTTCTTCTTCAACAATGTAACAAGATTTCTTACCTTTTCCTTTGTAGTCTTTGTGCCTTCGGTAGCTTATGTCATCTCTTATGTCTTTTTGTTTTCTTTTTCTTTCTTCATCTTTATCATTCTTGTCAGGACATCTAGCAGCTATATGACCAACTTTATTACATGCAAAACATATAATAGGGAGTTTACCTTTATATTTTCCTTTTCCCCTTCTCAATCTTCTAGCCATAAGAGCTTCTAGATCTTCTAGATCTTCATCAGAAGTGTCACTGTCACTTTCACTTTCACTTTCACTCATGCATCTTTCTTTTTCTTTCTTTGGCTTGTTCAGAACTAATTGTGACTTAAAAGCAGATTCAACATTACCAATACTACCAACAGTGAAGTTATCATAGTTAGAGAGTTCAAAAGCAGTCAACTTGCCAACCAAACTTTCCAAAGTAAGCACATTTGCAGAGTTACATCTAGATTCCTGAATAGATGAGATCTTAATAGCATATATAGGATGCAGAGTTCTTAGTACTTTTCCAATTGTAATTTCATCATCAATAGTCCCACTTGCTCCTCTAATAGCATTCACAACTTCTTTTATTCTACCACAATATTGTGCAATGTTCTCACCTTCTTGCATTCTCATTTCATTAAACTTACCTCTGAGACTCTCAAACTTAGCTTTCAGTACATTTATGTCACCACCATAGATCTTTGCAAGAGTGTCCCACATCTCCTTAGCACTTGTGCAATCCTTAATGTCCTCAAATTCTGGATAGATTAGGGCAGATGCAATTTCTAGCATTGCCTGATTATGTTCTTGCTTAGCCCTCATTTCTTTGGCAATCAAAGGTGCGACAGGTGAGACATAGTCATTCTCAATGTAGTACTTTGTAGAATCACCAATACTATCTAGATGCAGCTTCATCAAGCTTTGCCATGTAGGGAAGTTTTCCTTATTCAGCTTCGGTACCTCCTTCTTATACATCCTAATCATTTGATTCAAGTCCCTTTAAACTTGATTTATGTAAACACCAATTGTTAATATGATTTAGAACAACAGAGAGGGGGGGTGAATCAGTTGTTCTTGGGTCTAGATGTATAAAAAAAACTTTAAAAACTTTTCCTTAAATCAGATCTAACAACCAAAACCAACTCAGTCATCACTAATTCTATAATAGAAACATATAACATTGCAGTCCACTACCCAGCTGTATCTAACTTGTAAAACACAGAAATGTTTAAACCAAAAAATTCACATAAGCATTGACACTAGGATTTATAGTGGAAACCCAATCTGGGAAAAACCACTTTGTAACATGCTACTATTATTTTCACTCTTCTGAAGTGAGCTTGGTTAAAAGCCAACCCTGTCAAAGGTTACAATACACACTGTTAGGTGTGACTCGGCTAAAGGATTTCAATCACTCTGTTAGAAGTGAGCCTTGTTATAAGACTTACACACATTCCATTAGAATGCAACCTTGTTCAAAAGATTTAAACATATGACTATTAGGTCAACCTCTGTTAAAAAGATTTTGACTGTTACAATGGTTAGAAAGTAGCAGCAGTATTGATTTGAAAAACATACAACTCACTTTGCAAATATCAGATCTAATTCCATACACAAATGCTGGTTTACTAACTTTGAAACTTTGCCATCTCCATCTCTAATTTACTCGAAACTTTTCTTCAAGCAATCACCACACTTCTCCTTCAGCCTTTTCTACTTATACAGTCAATAACATCTACTGATCTTCTAGCATCCTCTTTTCACCCATGTACACACATACACAATGCTTAGGTTCTTTTAATACTTCCTCAATTAGGTTAACTCATCTTTTGCCACTCAATCTCCTTCGTAGATCTTAGGGTTAGGTCAAATTCATTGAATCTACCTGCTTTATGTTCTTCGGCTCCTTTTCTAGAAACATCTCAAATCTCTTAAAGATTTACAATAAAATGTTTTTCAGTGCATTCAATACTTTCAAACAATCAATAAATAAAGTCAACACGTTTTACATAATCCAAGAATTCAACAATGTCGGCTCCAAATCTGAATTCTCTTCAAATATAAAAATACTGATGCTTGGTCAATACTATGATCAACTACTCGGTCTTCATGTAGAAAGCTCGGTCATTACTAAAAATGTTTCCTCGGCTTATATAGTCTTTCTCGACAATTAACTAATGTTCAGTCGACACTAGAATTTTGCTTGGCATATACTGACTCGGTCGACACTAACATTACATGGCTTGAACATGATTTCTCCATTTTTGCTTGGTCAAGCCTACCAATTTAGTCTTCAATCTTACTAAGATAAACAATACATTGTCTCATCATTGTACAACATAGTCAAGTACACTTTGTAGTATCAAGATAACTCAACCTTTCCTTAGGTGCTATTGTTACCATCCTTTCTTTCCCTTCTTCACAACAATACAATAGATATAGTACTTTCCTAAGTAGCAATAGTCTTACCAGTTAAGGTTTGACATCAATGACAACACAACAATTGCTTCAATTGTAGTTTCCAACAAAATCTGCATTTCTGAATGGGATACTTGAAAAAGAGGTCTACATTGAACAACCTGAAGGTTTTGTTGATCCTAATCAGAGGAATATGGTATGGAAGTTGCACAAAGCATTATATGGATTGAAATAAGCACCCAAAGAATGGTACGGAAGACTCCATTCCTATCTAATAAGTATTGGATTTTTTAGAACAAGTGATAATAACAATTTGTATTTGAAAAGTGAAACTGATGACAATATTCTTATTGCTGAAATTTTTGTTGATGATATCATATTTGGAGGACATGATAATTTATGCAAATCATTTGCTGATGAAATGAGGAAAGAATTTGAAATGTCAATGTTTGGAGAGATTAAATTTTTTCTTAGCTTGCAAATATTGCAACAGAAGGAAGGCATATACATCACACAATCAAAGTACATCAAAGAAGTATTGAAGACATTCAGTATGGAGGACTCAAAACTAGTTGGTACACCTATGGTCACTAGATGCAAATTAACAAAGGATGACAAGTCCACTGAGGTAAATCAAACTTTGTATAGATCAATGATTGGGAAATTGATGTATGTTGTGCATAGTAGACCAGATATTGCACATGTGGTTGGAATTGTAGCAAGATTTTCTACTAATCCTAAAGAATCACACATGACTGCTATGAATTTCTTTTTGAGACACTTGAAGAATACTGAAAATTATGGTTTATGATATAAGAAAGAAGATAAATTTGAACTAAAAGTTTACACTGATGCGGATTGGGCTGGAAACATTGATGATAGAAAAAGTATTATAATCACCTGAAAATGGACAAGATTAATTCATGTGAGCAATCAAGGCAAAATCAAGGCAATTAAATCAAATCAAGCTAAAATCAAAGTAAAATTGCAATCAAGCCATAATTCAAATTTAATTAAAAATCAAAAGCCATAAAATCAATTAAAATTGAATAAATCAAATGAAATCAATCAATTGTGCAATTAATCTAAATAGTTGCATAGTTCTTTTAAATCAAATCAACCCATTCAAGGGGTACACAAGGATAAACATATTAATTAAATTTAATTAATAAATCCTATTTTCTCTCATCCACCAAATGAGAGGAAAATGCATCAACCATTAGGATTTGAGAAACAAGCTCACATGGATCAAGCTCACATCGAATCTCCACCACCCATAAGGAGAAAGAATCTTGTCCACCCATTTTGTCCTCTTGTCCCAAGCTTTGAGGACAAAATATTTAAATGGTCTCCAAAGGTGGAACCATGGACTTAACCCTAATCAAACCATGATCAAATCAAACTCCACCCCCTACCCTTACCAAAATCTATAAAAGCAAGGCATAATTGAAGAACAAATCATCCAAAAATATTTGAAAAGCATCAAACCTCTTGCAATTTTAAGCTAGAAAGGCAAATCTAGGAGCAAATTAGTCTATTTCTTTTGGAATTAACCTGTTCTAGCTTGTTTTATCATACTTTATCATATTAGGACTATCACTAGTGAGAGCTTGCTGAGAGCTCTTCATTAGCATCCCTAATTAGAGAGCCATAGAGTGCTCATTTGTCTTTTAAATAGCTTAATTGGATTGATTTTATGGTAATTTAGTTCTTATTTTGATTTATTTGACAAATCTAACCTTATGAAGGTACTAATCCTAGTACACAAAATGGCACCCACTGTGGGGCATTAGGCCTCACTAATTTTTAAATTCGGAGAAGTTGAAATTTTCTTACAAATCCTTCTATTGTTCTCTGTTTTGCAAGTTTTTCAGAGCTTTTACAGGTTTCTCTAGCGCGTACACTACTTTCTCTAGCACATACAAGGTCTAAAACAATGCTCCTATGGTAAATTTGTGCGCCTTTGCATAGAGTTTCAATGCATCCAATTTTTCTATCTTCTTGTCTTAATTCTTTTAGCGCGCGTGCCTTGACTTTGCGGCGCATCCAACATGTTCTCCAGCGCATTTGAGGATTTCTTTAGACGCCTTTTCATACTTAAACAATGCATTTAAATTCTATTTCTACACTTTTAAGATTTTTTTGTAGCGCATTTGATAGTTTTAACAATGCTTTTAATCATTTAAGCAACACATTTAATATATTGTGTTGCGCATTTGATTAAATTGCAAATTTCCAAAATTTAACATTCAGAAAATGATCTGTCTGTGTCTGTAGGATGACTAGTCATAAAAAAATGAAAAAGCCAAAGACCAGATTTAATAGTGAAGCAAAAGCCTTGGCCAAAAAGATCAAAGAGGAGAATATTGCAAACATTCAGCTGGTTTTGGAGAACTCACAACAAGAAGCTGAGGTGCATGAGCATTATTTGAAGATTGTAGAAGCATATAAATCTAAATTTGCCTTATTAAATTAGATCTATTTACCTTAATCAATTTATTTTGAATTCGATAAGTAAGGTTAGATTTCAATTTTGTTCTTGTTTTTCTTCATATTGCTTGTTTGTATTGACTAACTTGTTGGAGGAAAAGCAAAAAGGAAGGAACGATCGCCACTAGGTAAGCATAAATCATGGAAAAAATCATCAAAAATATCCCTAACCTTTGCTAGCTTCGATTGAAGGTAAGCCTAAACTTGGTCAATTTTTCTTTAAATTACGGCCTTGTGATTTTGGTACAAATCTAGTAATTAAAATAGCATAAAGGATAAAATCAAGAACTTAATCAAATAACCCCTTGTTTGTGGAAAAGAGTAGAAATAATCAATTCCCATTAGTTAGTGGATTTTGGTAATTGAGCCTTGTTAATAGTGTTTGGAAAGAAAGAATAGATAGGGATATGCTCTTCACCTTTTTGGTGAATCAAACTCCCACAACCTATTTCTTAATTCTATTTTTATTGCTTTTAATATGAATATGCTAGATCTTTAGTGTGCTCGCCTCCTGAGATTTGCCTTAACGAGGTCGGTGAAAGGGACAGCCCAAAGTGGGATACATTTTCCTTTGCCGCAAAAATCTGACCCACGATAAAATAAAATGCATACATCCTTAATGGGGTGTGTGACAAAAGGATATTAATTTTTTGAACTTCCTTGAGTAGTCCTTCGAGATTGTGCAACACTTTGACATACCGGTGGTGGGAAGCCTCCTAATTTTGGGGGGATGAAACCTTAATATCCATTTTGAATGGAATCTTGATTAAATACCTTATTAAAATAGAAAATCCTACCTTATAGAGCCATGTTTATGAACCAACTTGTGAACTAGGTAGATTGCTTGAAGTGCTTTTTTGTGAAAAACCCATGATAACGTCCTTACAAATTCAAACACTTTTTGTGTAGAGGGTTAAAAAGAACAAGTGTATTTGTGATTTCTTTGTTTGAAAAATACGTACAACAAGTGAGAGATATCCATTTTTGAAAATTCATCTTATATTTTTAAATCCCTTCATAAAAACAAACAATTACCAAGTTTGGTGAAAACAATTCGAAATCAAACCTTGTTGAATGTCGGCTTCTACAGGATCTCATAGACTCAAACTATCTTTACAAGAAGATGACACTGTGTGTGTGAAAATTGTACCTGATTTGTAGACACAACACTCAGTAAAACATTAGAGGTTAGCTATAATCAAAATCATGCAAAATTGAAAGCTATCTAACCAAGCGATTTACTGCCTTCTAGTAGGTGCGAGATTAATGTTCTCAGATTGTAATCGAGATCAGTGACCTAGACGACACCTAAATGAAGGATTTAAATGCAAAAGATGGATATGAAATTAAATGCAATTAATCTATATTTTTGATATTTTCTATGCAATAAGAATGATAAACTGATATGCTATGAATCTATGCTAATATGAAATTGATATGCTATGAATCTAACAATGATATGTAATATGAATGTAAAAAAAATAAGATTGATCTCACAAAGATGTCGATTCGCAAGAGCTTTGATTCTTCAATTCCAATTCTCCAGCGTGGTTGTGCAAAAATATGAGATGAGATATGAAGAGCTGAAGCCTTAATTTATAGAAATTCAAGGCTTTGGAGGTGCATGGATAAAAGCCATAAATCACTCAAATTAACTCATCTTGATTTTTGAGTTATTTGATCATGAAAGATAGTTAATTCTCAAAATCATGCAAAAACAGCTTTTTAACTCAAATTAGAGTTTAGATCAGCTTTTTGAACTCCCAAAAGGATGTTGAGTTTCAAAAAGTCAATAACTTGCATTGATTTTCTGATTTGGAGTTTAACTGTTTCTTTTGAATATGCATAATAATTAAGAATTTAAATAAATAAATAAAGTGATTTATCCTCAACTCAACTGATTTTTGAAATAAAATAATTAATTTATGGGTTAATTAACTATTTTACCAAACTTTTATTAAAAAGTATATTATTAAATAATGACAACATGTTTTAATTAATTAAATAAGAATTTAATCAATTAAAGATAGGAATTTTGATTTATTGTCAAAATTAAATAATACAATTAATAATAGATAGAATTAAATTTAATTAAACAATTAAGTGGCAAGATATTAAGTTTAATTAATTAAATATGAAAATATTCAATTAATCAAACTTAGGATAAATGTGATTTATTGTCAAATAATTATAAAATTAAAGATAATTAAGATAATTAGGAATATTGCTAGGAATATTCCCCGATGCAAAATTTAAGATAATCAATCAGGATTCGATGATGTTTAGATGTGCCTTAGGTTAGGACTTCGATGTCGATTTTGTTCGATTTGTCGATGTAGGAGGTTAATGAACTTATAGCCCATTTTTGGGGTATTACATTTTGCCCCTCTTTGAATTACTGTGTGAAGCGCAGTGGTTCAAAGAAAGTCTGTGTTTGATAGAGATATGAAACTGATGTGAAATTGATAATTGATATGAGACAGAAGCTGATTGATATTGATTTGATATGAAGATAATAGGTCCTGAATGACCAAAGATAATGTTCACTGTAGCAGCAAATGAACCTATGATTGCGAAAAAGTGTCAAAATGCTTGATTCTGAACCTTAGGATTGATAAGAAGTGAGTGACCCGTTCTAGACTCGATTGTCTTAGCAGAACTAGCAGGTATCACATCCGAATCCTTTAGTTGCCAAAGAACCAAGGGAAGAACACTGATGAACCGATGGGTGCAAAAACTGATATAGTTTACAAGATTAGGAGAATACCAGATTGATATGGATCGATGAATCTGATATGCCCCAAGTGATGATAGATTTGCCCCGAGCGATGAGGACTTTTGATGAATCAGCGACTAGACGTGATTGTTGTCTTGATCACTGATGAAAGATATTGATAGATTTGATCGATAGAATTTGATTTACAGACTTTGAATGATATGCAATACCATGCCCCCTTCGGGATTAAAATTGAAATCTGACAAGAAAAAGTCAGCGTTGATAGTTTAGAAGCATGTTAATTGATTTGAGAAGTGGTTATATATGTCCGAGAACGCATTCTGCATCGTTTGGAAGGTCCTGGAGACCAAGGTTGACCAGGTTTGGCCATGAGTTGACCATGGTTGACCAAGTGGAAATTTTGATAGTTTGATGAAAGATAATCAGTTGAGTTGAATACTGGATTTCTGTGATGATTGAAGGTCGATTATGCAAGCAGTAGACCGTCTTGGGTCCAAAAATTTTAAATCATGATTTTGACATAATAAACGATCTCAGATTTCAATTTTGATCCCGAAAATGGATTCAGAACGTCGAAATTAGCCAGGGGTGCAATTTTCATGGAAAACGGAGCACTTTTAAAAATTAGGTCAAAAGCTATATAAAGGCCAGAAGGGTCATTTTCAATTCATTTCAACCCTTTGACTTTAGAGATTCTGTGGAGCCCTCTGAGCGAGAAAAATGGCAGACCAGCGAGAACTGAAGGTACCTGTGAGTTTGCACTATTTTGAGCGCAGCTGGAGACATGACAGACCTTGACAGTATGGACATCCGGTAGGTGGACCTCTATTCCCCCTGAAAATGCATGTTTTTTATGATTTATAGCATTTTAAATTTTTTCCATACGCGTTTTTAGTTTTTAAATTTTGCATGTGTAGAAACTCGTACGAGTCTCAGTCCAGACTCGTACGACATTTCATTTCAGTTTAGAATGTCGTTTCGTCCATGCCCAAGTGTCGTATGATAGGGACCCTTGTGTCGTACGACATTTCATCGGGTCCCTTGAAACTCGTATGAATCCGGGTTAAGTGTCGTACGACTATGAATTGTCGTTTGGTATGTTGTGGAATGTCGTACGACACTTCATGCCAGTCTGGAATGTCGTTTGAAAAACAGAGTGTGAAAAACTCATTTTTAGGTCAAACAAAAACTTTTCTGATCTTTTTGCCTGATTGCGGATACTTTGCCCTACCTTCTGAAACTTCAAAACTGTGTCATTCTGATACTTTGGCCTGATTTCAAACTGAATTTCTGACAAAACACCCTGTTTCTTTATGATTTAGGTCACATATCTTGACGTACATGTTCGCCATTCTTATCCGGCCACCCAGAGATTGTGTGTCACCTTGCGAGACCCGATGAGGGTTCATCTCGCTGCCTGTGGATTTGAGCACCTGATTCATTTACCCGATATTAAGGTAAATCATGGTTTATTGACTGCCCTGATTGAGAGGTTCCATTCTGAGACCCAGACTTTCCACCTTCCGACTGGGGAGATCACTGTGACCCCTGAGGATGTGTATAGGATTCTTCGCATTCCTTTTCATGCTCCGCGACATCCCGAGTATGTTAGTGGAGGATCGAGGGGAATGCATGCGTTCAGATGACTGTTCGGTGATGAGACCCAGCTGACTGGGTCTATATCCTGGGAGACACTTGTGCAGAGATATGGTCAGACACATCGTCTAGAGTGTATCATTGCGGGGATGATCGGAGAGTTGATTATGCCTGACCGTCAGCAAAACAACTTTTTGATGGGATGGTCACCGATGGTAGCATTGTTGATGGCTACGCCTACCGAGCTTGCCTGGGGTCAGTGTCTGTTGGCGCACTTGTATTCCGAGATGCACGAGGTCGTGTATCAGGACTGCAAGACATTTGCTTCAGGAGCTTTGGTATTACAGATATGGGCTTGGGAGCATATCTCAGTTTTGAGACCAATTTTTCAGAGTCAGCGACAGCCACAGGAGCCGATCATATATACCTATGCTGGTTACATTACTCAGGTTCACATGGGTCACACCGAGTATTTCCACCGATGCTTGGATGACATGACCTTCATGATCTGGAGGCCATATTTACAGATAGAGGCCTGGCCTACTGTGAGAGAGCAGTTTTCATTCTTTTTCCAGAGCAGGATATTGATAGGACGGACCTCCACTGTCTTGGAGAGATTTTTAATTACCAGAGTCTGGCATCAGTATGGACGCATTCAGGATGTCCCTCAGGATTATACTGCTTATGCCCGCATTGTGCGTGAGATAGGGCTCGGATGGGCACCACGGCTTAGTTATACTGTATGTGCTGAGGAGTATAGCCGAATTATTGGTAGGGATTGGGACTACCTTCCACAGGTGGTTGATGCAGGTGTGACAGATGCATGTGTGGCATGGCTTGCTGATCACCGAATTCACCAATTTTTTGATCCGACAGAGCTGATACCCTCCATGGAGGAGGCTATGGATGTTACAGGGGCTCCTATGAGAGCAGGACCGAGACCACAGGTGGTACACCCTACTCCTTCGAGACAGAGAGCTATGGCTCCTTTACAAAGAGCACCAGGGCATGGGAGGCCTCCATGTCCTTCTACATCTACAGCGGGCACATCTTTCGGCACACAGAGACGGAGTAGAGGTGAGAGTGGTACACTGGGCGGAGTAGGATCTGCAGATGATGTTCTAGGAGCTGAGCAGTTTCCAGGTGGGACTAGTGGAGATGACACATTTGATTTGGGTGCTGAGGTTAGATGTCGTAAGGCGCATAGGGTGAGCATTCCTTCACATGCAGATCAGCCAGCACAGCCAGCACAGGACACAGATATGCCAACAGCTGATGCAGAGCCTGCAGTTCCTCTTACTTCAGCCGAGATTATCAAACGACTTAGAGTTCAGGTCTGGGACCTGAAGATAGAGTAGGCCAGATTAGAGGAGAGGCATCGAGAGACAAATAGATAGGGTACAGAGCAGCGCACAGAGATATAGAGATTACAGGCAGAGGTGATTCATCAGACTACGCGGGCCTCATATTATGTATCTGCGTACTATGCAGTAGTCCCTGCGGCACAGAGAGTGCCTACCTATTCTCAGTACATGGCAGCATCAGAGGGAGCCAGGGCATCGAGAGCGGAGCAGATACCAGATGCACCACCTCCTCCTCCACCAGATGCAGAGGAGCATGCTGACAGTTGATTTCTCTTGATCTTCTGACTTTCTCATTGATACATTGTTGTGTCTGATAGCTCTACGGAGCTCATTCGTTTGTACCCTGTGCCAGTAGTGCACCCCTGACTATTTGAGATTTTTGATATATATATGCGATCGATATTTTTGGTTGTGACATCATGTGTACTTGTCATTCTTGTTATGTATGATGATATCATGTGATGTTAATGCTATGAGTAGTGTAGAATGTATGTATAGATCAATGCAATGCAATGATTTCTTTCATATGTATGAATGTTATGTAGATGTAATGATTATGGAAATATGTATGTTTATGCAATGGATGTAAATGTAAATTAATAAATGTTTATGATATGATATGTAAATGCAACGATACACATGATATGTTTTGTAGGTTGATGAAGACAAGTACTCAGTCTTATGTCAAAAAGATGGTTAACCCAAGAGGATCATTGCTTGCGATTCTGTGAAGAGACCTTCGAGTTAGGTTCAGCTCTTGTTAGATGTGAAGATGTGATTGAAGAATCATTTATGCATTGAAGTTCATGTAAACATTGTGAGATCATGCAAATATGCAAAATGCAATGAGACATGCAAAATGAAATGAGACATGCAAAATGAAATGCAACCTAAGACCTAGGACCTAGTCACTGATCATATGTCGATTTGTTATCATCATTGAACTTTTTGGTAACCAGATAAATCAATACAATGCCCACTAGCCATGAAACTATAGACATATGAATATCGATTTGTATGCGCAAGAATCAATACAACACCCACTGGTTATACGACCATGGACATATGAATATTGATTTATTTTCAAAATGTTGGATCAGATATAAGCACCAAGGCACAAACGCCAGGATGACCTGAATATCATGTCCATTTTGATATAGCAATTTGTACAAGCATCAAAACATAAATGTCATGATGACCTGAGTACACCTTGCATTTAACATACACATCAAACAATCAAAAGATCATTCTAAATCCAGTGTGAATTACCCGTAGTGACCCTTTATCGTTCACCTCCTTAGGGAAGATCGCGTTTCACAGTAGGAGAAAGAACTTACTCAAAAAGACAATAGCTAGATCAAACTTCTTTGAATTTTCTGGGTATCAATGGTCGAGGTATGCATGGCCATCCAATTCGAGATAGAGGCTCTTACAGTCGGACACCATTTCAATCCAAAATTTCCAAAGTTATAAGATTTCACATACAAGTAGAAAACCAAGAAAAGATTATGCCCCCAGTCATCACTCTCTAAATCCTGTAAAGGACATCATTGAGGAGCTTGAAGGGACACAATATGCAAAAAATCTCAATGCGAATCAGTAAGCATACAAGGAGATAAAAGTATGAAAAGCACATATTGTTTTCAGTTGAGTTTTGATGTTTGATTGCATTGTTGTTGATGCAAAATCCTTTCTGGAGACAAGACTGACTGACTGACTCAAATGAGGCTTCAAAGGACTCTGAGTGGATATGACACATCTAAGATACATTGGAGACTATAAGATATGACATTGATTGCCCCCAAGTTTGAACATTGATAGGATACAGACGCTCAAACTGATTGGTATACAGACCGACTTATTGAAAACTAGAAATGCTGAAACAAACCGGGAGATATGTACAAACTAAAGCAAGACTGAAAGCTGGGAAAGACCAAGATTGTGCTGATAGATGGAATGCTTGGAACAAGTGGCACCCGTTTGCCGGGTTTTCACCATCTTGGTAGAGATTCTATTTTTGCTACCAAGGCGCCTGTTTCCAGGTTTTCACCAAGGCACTTTTCTTTTTTTCATCTTTTTTTGTATTTTTTATATTTTTTTTGAATTTTTGATATTTTTTGATTTTTTTTGTGAATCATCAAGGTGCCTATTGCTAGGTTTTCACCAAGATGTTCATTTTTTCAGGACTTTTTCTGATTTTTAAGATTTTTTCAGGACATTTACCAAGCATTGAATGCCTTAGGCATAGAATTTCTTCAGATGGAGAACGTTGATTGGTTCTCAGAGCTGTTCTCCTTCATTCGTTGAGAGTTGATAAGCACCAGAGCCAAAAGTAGCAGTGATTACAAAGGGACCCAGCCAATTGGGTTCGAACTTCCCCTTGCATTCTCGATGGGATTGATTTTTTGGATTTTCTCTCAAGACTAGATCACCAACCTGAAATTCTCTGTGTCGGACTTTCTTGTTGTAGCCTCTAGACATTCTTTTCTGATACACTCTGAGATGATCATATGCTACTTGCCTGCGCTCATCTAGTAATTCCAGTTCTTGTAACCTAGACACTCCGTAGTCTTCATCAGTGACAAGTCCATGCAGTCTGATTCTAAGTGATGGGATTTCAACCTCAATAGGTAGTACCGCTTCAGACCCATAAACTAAAGTGAAAGGTGTAGCCCTAGTAGGTGTTCTGATACTTGTTCTATAGGCCCAGAGAGCTGGATTGATCATGAGATGCCAGTCTCTTCCTGTTTTATTCACTGTTCTGTGCAAGATTTTCAAGAGATTTTTGTTTGAAGCTTCAGCTTGTCCATTCCCTTGAGGATAGTAGATAGAAGACCAATGTTGAGTAATCTTGAACTTAGCACATAAGTCATCTAGGTCCTTATTTTTGAATTGTCCCCCGTTATCTGTGATTATAGAGTGAGGGATCCCATATCTGCAAATGATGTAGTTCAAGATGAACATAGAGATCTGTTTCCTCGTTGCTTGTGTTAGAGGAACTGCTTCTACCCATTTTGTAAAATAATCTGTAGCTGTGATTATATGGGTATGTCCATTAGAAGAGTGCGGATGGATAGCACCTATGAGATCAAATGCCCATTGTTGAAAAGGCCATTGTGTAGTAAAGGGAATCAGATCTCTCCCTGGAGCATGAATCAAGTTGCCATGTACTTAACACTGTTGACAGTTTTTAGCAAATTTAATAGCTTCTTTTTCCATTTCAAGCCAATAATACCCAGCCCTAATAAGTTTTCAAGCTAACGTTAAACCATTCGAGTGTGACCCACATATACCCTCGTGGACTTCCTCTAATGCATGTTGAGACTCTTCTCGTTCTAAACATCTAAGCAGTGTACCATCTAGACCTCGTTTGTACAGATCACTACCGATGATGACATATCGGGATGCGGATCAGATAAGGTTTCATTTCTCAAAATGGTTAAAGGACTCAGGGATGATTTGGTCATGGAGATAGGAGAATAGATTTTTGTAGCGAGATGAGTCATAACCTACAACAGTGCAGATCATGCGGGTTTCAGGGGAGTCATATGCAGGATAGGATAGGGCTTCCACTAGGAACTCGTAGCGTAGTTCATGTTCGGGCTGTTGTAAAAGAGTAGATAATGTCGCCATTGCATCGGCAACCTTATTCTCCGTTCTTGGTATTTGCTCAAATGTGATAGAGATGAAGTATTTCTTTAAATCATCTACCATTCTCTTGTAAGGAATGAGCTTTTCATCTTTGGTTTGGTACACATCATTGACCTGGTGGATAACCAATTGTGAGTCTCCATGGATGTGCATCTCTGTAACTCTCCACTGTATTGCCATTTTCATACCATTGAGAAGCGCCTCATATTCAGCAATATTGTTTGTGCAAGGAAACTTTAGTCTGAATGCTTTGGGTATCAAGTATCCTTGAGGAGTGATGAACAATATGCCTGCTCCAGATCCATTATGTGTGTAGGAGCCATCAAAGAATAACCGCCATGCTCTAGAAAAGAGGTGCATGATAGAGGAATCAGGAAATTCCATTTGCATGGGTGTATCATCAAATAATGGTGCTTCAGCTAATTGATCAGCAATGACCTGTCCTTTGATGGCTTTTCTTTCAACATATTCAATGTCAAATTCGCTCAAGAGCATGACCCATTTAGCTAGTCTACCTGTGAGGGCAGCTTTACTTAGGAGATATTTGAGTGGATCAATTTTAGCTACCAAATGAGTAGTATGAGCTAACATGTAGTGTCTCAGTTTCTGTGATGCAAAGATCATAGCGAGACAAGCTTTCTCAATCATAGAATAGTTCTTTTCATACGCCACCAATGTTCTGCTAATATAGTAGATGGCTCTTTCTTTCTTGTTCTCATCATGCTATGCTAGCAATGCCCCTAGTGATGTATCTATTGCGGAGACATATAATATTAATGGCTTCCCATGAATAGGAGGCATCAATATGGGTGGATTTGATAGATACTTCTTGATATGTTTAAAGTTGTTCTCGCATTCTTCATTCCATGCAAATGTCACACCTTTATGTAATGTTTTTGTAAAAGGCTGTGATATGTCCGCTAGCTGTGATATGAATCTTCTGATAGATTGGACTCTGCCTTGCAACGTCCTCATTTGACTGATATTTGTGGGAGGTTGCATCTCTATTATAGCCTTGACCTTAGCTGGATCAACTTCAATGCCTTTCTTGGAGACGATGTATCCTAGGAGCTTTCCAGAAGTGACTCCAAAAGCACACTTTTTAGGATTTAGTCGAAGACTAAATTTTTCCATTCTATCGAGGATCATGCTCAAGTCTGTTAGATGTTCAGTTCTAATCATGGATTTTGCCAAGGTATCATCTACGTAATCCTCCATTGTTCTATGCATCATATCATGAAAAATAGATGTCATTGCTCTTTGATATGTAGCTCCAGCATTTTTGAGTCCGAATGGCATAACATTCCAACAGAAAGTTCCCCACGCACATGTGAAAGCTATTTTCTCTTGATCTTCTGGAGCAATTTTGATTTGGTTGTACCCAGAAAAGCCATCCATTAAGGAATACATTTTATAGCCCGCAGTCATGTCCACTATCATATCAATGTTAGGCAGTGGAAAATCATCCTTAGGGCATGCTCTGTTCACATCTCTAAAGTCCGTGCACACTCTGATTGAACCATCTGGTTTTGAAATAGGTACAATGTTGGAAATCCACTCAGCATAGTCTATGACATGGATGAATCTAGATTTTAGGAGTTTTTCTAGTTCTGCTTTGACTAAGAGTGCCACATGAGGATGCATCTTTCTCAGTTTTTGTTTGATTGGTTTTACTCCAGGAGCAATGGATAGATGGTGCATAATGAGATTGGGATCCAATCCTAGCATATCTGAATATTTCCATGCAAAGTTGATCTTTTTTTCTGATAAGAATGTAGTGAAGTTTTGCTTCTCTTTGTCTGATAGAGATTGTGCTACATGTACCAATTGTGGTTCCTCTGTTGTACCCAAATTGATGGATTGAGTTGGCTCAATCAGAACTGGAGATCTATCATGTAAATGACTCAGAAGGACATCAAATATCTCATCCTTAGGTGCATCAAAGAGGTTTTCACCTTCAGATACATCTTTTCTTTTTACTTTTGTCAGTTCCGAGACTGCCACAAAGTGGTTTTCACCCTCAGAACTCTTTTTCTTTTTCTTTTTACTCTTGTTTTTCTAACTAAGATATTTGATGTCCGACTCAGTCATGCTGACGCTCGGTTCACTGATGGAAGTACTCATAGGCTCAACTGCATTGAGGTAGCAGGTAAGGGCATAGTCATCTGGGAAGGTATACATACCATGGTTTGGGTTTGTGGAAGTTTGGTCGATAAGATCAGGATGTTGGATAGTCAAAGCGAGAAAGGCTTGGGATATGGTGTTCATGGATGTGGATATGTCATCATTGGTCCTAACCCGATGCTCAAGTTTAAAGGTGATATTACAGCTCAAAATGTTCAATTCATGAATAGGCTCAACATCATCATGGGAGTCCTCTTCAGCCATAGGTGGATCAGACACGTTAAGTTCATTGTTTCACTCTAGACCTACGTTGGGTTGAGATACATATTGGTGAATAACATCAATATATTTCTCTGTTATAAGCTCATCTTCTTCTGGAATGGCACCCCATTCATAGTCATTTGACTCAGCTTCTGATTCAGGATCTCTAGGAAATCTTAGAAAATGTGTGAAATCAGGATGAATACCCCAAGAAGGATTACCCTCAGTCTCTGACTTGAATTCATATTCATGGGAATCAGTGTCAGAATAACTACCCCCTTCTTCTTGATCAGTTTGATTGCCTTCGAGATTAGCTGGTTCTTGTGGTGCAACCATCTCTTATGCTACAGTAGGTTCTTGTGTTTCTACTACATTAATTCTTTTGATAGGATCATCTTTATCATCAAGAAGATCTTTGATCTCTTTAGGCAATTTGTCATAGGGGATGAGTTCTAAACTATCTGAATCATCATCAGAGGGTTCTGTTTCCTCTTTCTTAAGAAGGGGTTCTCCTGGTGCAATTTGTTCTATGACATGAGAACAACCACCTCTGAGATGATAGGGTTTCTTCTTAAACCCTATGCCACTAGTATCTTTTTTGGTTCTACCAATATGTGAAATGGGGGTCACAAGACCCTTTCCCCTAATTCCTAGAGGTCCTTGACCGGAATATCCCATCTTGGCTATCAATTTGTTTCCCGGACCATATGTATTAGAAGGGATTGTAGGTGCTATAGATTCACTAGGTTGAACAACTTTAGATTCAGAATCCTCTTTATATAGCCATGCCATCACAACTTCATCCTCTTCAAATTCTTGTTTGGATACTTGCTCTACCACGAAATTTCTTTTGTATGCTTCCATAGGTTCCTTAGGTTCTGATTTAGATTGCTTCAAGGATTGTCCATATGACTTAGGTGAGATTGGGAGAGATGTCAGAGACAAGACTGGCTCTATAGTGTATTCTCCCATCCCATTTTCTTTGATATTGATCTCTTTAGCAATGTTGTCCATCTTAGATGTGGAAGCCACATTTTGTTGCTTGATGGAAGATTCTCTATTATTAGGTACAAGCTTATCGACACTTTCCTTCAATGTATTGCAAGTTGTACTCAGATCTGCTGGGATAGTAACCTCCACTCCTTCATAGGGAAATTTCAAGCATTGATGGTACGTAGAAGGAATAGCTTGCATTTCATGTATCCAGGGTCTCCCTAGAAGGATATTGTAAGCTAATGGTAGATCAAGCACCTGACATGTGGTATCTTTGATGACCGGACCCACTCAGATGGGCAAGACAATGGTGCCTTTAGAAGCTCTTTCTTGTTCATCATAGGCTTTTATGGTGATCTTCTTTCGAGGATCAATAGCCATCTCTGAGAATCCCAACTGTGTGATTAAGTTGTAAGAACAAATGTTGAGGCTTGCGCCCCCATCTATCAACACATGTTTGACTCGACGGTTCTGGATCAAGACTTCTATGTGCAAGGGCTGATTATGTGGGTGACTTAGGGAGTTGTCATCCTCTTCTGAAAAGGAGATATATTGCGGAGACATGAGATGACCAACCATAGTCTGGAACCTGTCTAGATCTAGATCATCAGGAACATTAGAGCTGAGCAAAGCTTTGTCTAGGATATCTCTGTGAGCTGGAGATATTCGAAGTAACTCAAACATAGAGATTTTGGCATTGGTATGCTGGAGTTGTTGGATGATGCTGTAAGATGTAGGTCTTGTATCCTTTGGATTGGAAGATTTCGAGGCAACCTTCTGTTTAGAAGCAGATGTGAGATTGAAAGGTATCTTAGGGACATTAGATGAACTTGGTGTTTGTCCTTTCAGATGAGTCTGAGCTTGTGATCTGGTAACCGCATTAGCTAAGGAATCATTTCTATCTCTTCGTACAATTGTGATGACATTGCAGCTCTCAGAGAGACATGGTTCAACCATATTGATGATAGCATCGTTTCTAGGGTAGGCATAGTTGACTTTTGCCCCCATGTTAGGCTGGGAAGTGGAAACTCCCTTGCCATGTTATGGAAATGGTTCTGTAAATGCCATGTGATCATTATTGCTGGTAGGATTATCGATCATGATGTCCCCTTGATCTATCAAGTCTTGAATGGTATGCCTCAAGTGGAAGCATCCATTAGTTTTGTGGCCTTTAGTCCGATGGAAAGCACAGAATTCATTATCTTTCCACCAATATGGTTTTGGATCCGGATCAGGTTTTTGGATTGGTGGTAAAGAGATCATGTTATCAGCTATCAGGGTTCTTAGGGAAGATTCCAAAGATTCTCCCAGGGGAGTAAACTTTCATTTATTATCCCATCGTTTGAATGGCTTCTTTGGAGATGGTTCAACAGATTTTTGCTCTGAAGCTTCAATGGCTTTGGTGGCAAGGGTGAGATTGTAGGCCAGTGCCTTTGATGGGGCATGGATAGTGTCAACAACACCATCAGAGATGATACCTTTGTTTCTATTCCAGCTCTTGTTTTTATCTTTTGAGCTAGATCCAGATTCAGACTTATCTTTTTGAAGTGTGATTTCTCCTTTCTTGACAAGTACTTTCTCAATCTTGATTGCATTATCCACCATTTTATCAAAAGATACATGATCTTGCATTTGTAATGGATAGTTGAGCTCTGGAACAAGGTTATTGATAAAGATTTCAAGTTTCTCCATTTCGAGAATTGGTCTAGCATATAGAGAAAACTTCTTTTGCCACCTCTTGAGAAAAGTTAGGAATGATTCCCCTGGATATTGCTTGAGGTTACAGATATCGATCATGGTAATCAGATGTTGAATATTGTAGTTATATTGTTGATAAAACAATTTAATCAATTCCTCAAAAGTTTTGATCGTAGAAGGTAATCTTGAAAACCACTGAATGGATGCTCCTCCCAAGGATCTAGGAAAAAGACGCATTAGATAAATCAGTTCATGCATGAATTCCATGGATTGCGTATAGAACTCTCTAACATGATCTTGAGGATTAGAGTGTCTGTCATATTTGTCATACTTTGGTATCTCCACTCTTTTTGGGAATGGAGGCATATACAAGTCTTTGTCAAAAGGGAAAGGACAAAGGGCCTCCATGGAGAATTCCTTGGGTTCCTTCTCTTTCTCAATTTTATTCATTTTGACCTGCATAGCGTGCAGCTAGTTCATTATAGCCGTCATCGGAGTTTCTTCCTCATGCGTGATGATATCTTCGATATTGAAGTGAGGAGGAAGTTTAGCTCCTTCCTGGGCTAATTGCAAAAAGTATGCCTCTCTATCCATTTTCAAGAAATGCCTCATCATTCTTTTGAATTCATCATCATTCTGACACCGATGGATTTCAGAGGGTGTAGGGTCTTGGTCGGCATTATGTTGAGAATGGTGTCCTTGGGATCCTCCTCTTGGAGAACTGTGGTTTGTCCCTGCTTGAGACATGATAGGAGTTTTTGGGCTCCCTGGAATAGATTGAGGAGGAGTTTGTTGATTACCTCTGTGAGTTGATAGAGGAGGTATGTAACCAGTTTTCAATCGAAAGTTACCGAGACCGTCGTCTTCGTAGATACCTGACTTGATGAGTTGTTCAAGAGTTGGACCTGGGGTATTGGTCAAAAGTAAGTGCTGAGATGTTTCTTCTGATTTCTTGTGTGAAGAAGCTCTGGTCACCACCATTAACTTTGAATGAAACAGAAGAAAAGGATGAAGACAACTGAAGAACAATTTGATTCGAGAAAATCGGATGACGCAACCTTGTCAAGATTATGATAGTTTTGAAGATCTGATGAGATGTGGGTGAAGGAAACTGTGCCCTGTATGTATGGGATAGATCGCCCAAAAGATAGCGGACACAAGTTCTCAACACTTAGTCTATTTTTTGAAGATTGATTGAAGATTGATAGTTATGACAAGGTTTTGACACGAGATAAAAAGGACTCAAATTGATCAAACAGAAGACTAGATCGGATTCAAAAGATCAAACTTGGAAAATGGTAGAATTCTCAATAGCTATTGCTCTGTTCCTGACACAATGATATTTTTGACAGATTCTGGAACTAGGCTGGAAACATTGGATATCTTGCAATTTGACAATTTTTGACAATTTTTTCAAATTTTTCCAATCGACACTCTGCAGACTCGTACGACATTGGGTAGTCTATGAAATGACAGTTGCTAAACTCATACGATAGTTGGGTAGCAATGAAATGACAGTTGACAAAACTTGTATGACAGTTGCTAACAGATTTTTGGCTTCTTGAATCTGGTTTGAAAACTCGTACAACACTGGGTTCTCAATCATACGACATATGGGCGATACTGAAATGACATTTGACAAAAAGTCATACGAATTTTGACTTCTTGAAATGACTTTTGACTCCAGAAAGAACTTTACGTCAATTTTTGCAAAATTTAAGGTTTTCAGTTCTGGATTGTTTGCAAATTGTACTGTCCAAATTTTGAAGGTTATACCAGATTTGATCATTTTTAAGAGCCAAGTAGTTAAACAAGCACGTAGAACAACAAGCAAGTGATTCCAAGCACGTCTAAAAACAATGAACAAGGGCAAAAGCAACCTTGCGCATGAACAATCAAGTGACCAAATTGTGCTAATCCCTGAGAGTACTAATTGTGTATGTTCTGAAAAGTTTTGCAATAACACACATATACCTGAAAGTGAAAAATTGGCTTCTCTAGGGTTTTTAGTAATGGTTTGACTCTGCAACTTTTATGATTCAAAGGGGTGAACTCCAATCTCGGTGCACCAGGGTTTTGACACAGTCCGAGAACTTAATCTTCAAGAGCTGCTAGGGAGATCTGACAACCCAACAATGAACCATACCCGTGGAGATTTCTTCCACAAGGACATTTATATAGCAGCTGTCACTACCATGGTGAAAATGGCTATTACCGCTTGAGGTTCCGTCAATGCAGTTTGCCCTGTGAAGGGATTGTCCGCTACGGTTAACCCTCTCTAAAGATGACTCACAGATTTAGACCACAAGGGGACTTGGCTCCAGATCCAAGGTTTTGACACCTCTTCACTTTTAACCCAAACAAAGCAAGCAGATTAATTCGACACGCTAAGACAAAGTTTTGTTTCACCAAGGTCTGTGATATCAAATCCACGTGATCTATCAACCTCTCTGAGGAGAGAATGTATCAATCAATAAGAGAAGACACACTAACCAATTTTGGTTCACCAAAGCTTGTGATATCAACCCCACGTGATCTATCAACCTCTCCGAAGAGAGAATGTGTCGATCAATAAGAGAAGATGCACTAACCAAGTTGAATGTGAAACGCACTAAGTATCCTCCCTACCTACAAGGATTATGTCGTCAAGAAAGATTTCTCTAGGAATCCAATCTCTCAAGAATCTCAAATAGTGTTCATAGGGCCTAATTACTATGTGAGCACATATATATGTTCCGAAAGTAAATCTACCAAAAGCATCCAAAAAGTAGAAAGAGGAACACTTAACGCTTAAAGATAATTTGAGATGAGTCCACAAAGTGGAACACTTAACACCTCACACAAGCTAAAAATGAGTCCACAACTTAGAAAACAAGTGAGTTCCTAAAAGCACAAAAGGGTTGCCAAGTGGAACATTTAACGCTTCTGTCCTGTTGACCCCTCCCCTTTATGGCGCTGAGATTGCAACCACGAGGCAGAAATGAGGGGCCGGCGGATTAGCGAGTCCAATAACCCAAGATAGCAATCAAGATCAATCACAAGTATTCTAAGACTACTTAATGAATTCTTATGGGATTACAACCTAGTATCAAATTATGCAAGTGTGTAGAATAAAAGCATGAGAAGACGCACACAAGCTAGACACATGAGAGATTTATTTTAAGTCCAAATCAAAATGTTATTAGATGAAGGAGAATACCTGGTGATCCTCGCAACGCGCTTAGTAGATCTTACCTGATTCTTAGCAATTCTTACGCTTTTCCCAATCAAAACTAGTAGAGAGCAATCAAAAACAGAGAATCTCAATTGTCAAAATTAGTAGTTAGCCGAAATATAAAAATCAAATCTGATACTTTGGTGTGAAAAATGAAACGACAGTCAAAAACTAGTACAGAAACTCGTACGACAGTGGGTATGCTCTCAGACGACAGTCCAGAAACTCATATGACACTGGGCATGCTACCATACGACAGTTGAGCTCCCAAACGATAGTGGGTTGGTGATGAAATGAGCCTCGATCTGATAGACTATCGTACGACAGTAGGTCTAGTATCATACGATAGTGGGTATGCTCTGATACGACATTTGTCAGAAACTCATACGACAGATGTACGAACAAAAATTAAAAATTGTAGTTTTGCACAGATCCCGAGGAGAAAAAGATAGAAATTGATAGAATTGAATTGGAAACCCGTTTCAGGGCCCCACGGTGGGCGCCAGAAATGTGTGTGTGAAAATTGTACCTGATCTATAGACACAACACTCAGTAAAACATTAGAGGTTAGCTATAATCAAAATCATGCAAAATTGAAAGCTATCTAACCAAGCGATTTACTGCCTCCTAGTAGGTGCGAGATTAATGTTCTCAGATTGTAATCGAGATCAGTGACCTAGATGACACATAATGAAGGATTTAAATGCAAAAGATGGATATGAAATTGAATGCAATTAATCTATATTTTTGATATTTTCTATGCAATAAGAATGATAAACTGATATGCTATGAATCTATGCTAATATGAAATTGATATGCTATGAATCTAACAATGATATGTAATATGAATGTAAAAAAAATAAGATTGATCTCACAAAGATGTCGATTCGCAAGAGCTTTGATTCTTCAATTCCAATTCTCCAGCGTGGTTGTGCAAAAATATGAGATGAGATATGAAGAGCTGAAGCCTTAATTTATAGAAATTCAGGGCTTTGGAGGTGCATGGATAAAAGCCATAAATCACTCAAATTAACTCATCTTGATTTTTGAGTTATCTGATCATGAAAGATAGTTAATTCTCAAAATCATGCAAAAACATGCAAAAATAGCTTTTTAACTCAAATTAGAGTTTAGATCAGCTTTTTGAACTCCCAAAAGGATGTTGAGTTCCAAAAAGTCAATAACTTGCATTGATTTTCTGATTTGGAGTTTAACTGTTTCTTTTGAATATGCATAATAATTAAGAATTAAATAAATAAATAAAGTGATTTATCCTCAACTCAACTGATTTTTGAAATAAAATAATTAATTTATGGGTTAATTAACTATTTTACCAAACTTTTATTAAAAATTATATTATTAAATAATGACAACATGTTTTAATTAATTAAATAAGAATTTAATCAATTAAAGATAGGAATTTTGATTTATTGTCAAAATTAAATAATACAATTAATAATAGATAGAATTAAATTTAATTAAACAATTAAGTGGCAAGATATTAAGTTTAACTAATTAAATATGAAAATATTCAATTAATCAAACTTAGGATAAATGTGATTTATTGCCAAATAATTATAAAATTAAAGATAATTAAGATAATTAGGAATATTGCTAGGAATATTTTCCGATGCAAAATTTAAGATAATCAATCGGGATTCGATGATGTTTAGATGTGCCTTAGGTTAGGACTTCGATGTCGATTTTGTTCGATTTGTCGATGTAGGAGGTTAATGAACTTATAGCCCATTTTTGGGGTATTACAGACACTTACATTGAAAAAGAGGTCCCCGAATTTTAATCTCAAAACTCTTTCATAAATCACAACCAAGGGGATAGTCTCCAAAATCTTTTTGAAAAGAGAACTGATCCAATGGATAGAAACTCTGCATTTCATGATTATATCCATAGAGGAAACAATGACAACATTAATAATGCCAATTAAGGACCCAAAGAGATACTCGAAGATAAAGCTAACAGGGTGGCTCAAGACATTGAATTTCTTGAAGTCATGGATAAATTAATAGAAAGAGATAGGGAAAGATATTTCCTAAATTTAGCACAAGCAGGGGTGAAACTTCCACGATTATGACATTGATCAACTTAAGAAAGAAAAGGAAGATGATAATCTGATGGGTGCGATGAATAAACAACTAAATATGTTCCAAGCCCAAATCGCCCTAATGAATAAGGCAGTCAAACCTAAGCCATTTTCCATCGAGGCCTTGTGCCCATTTCCTTTTGATAAAAGCTTGGTTATGGCACATTTCCCAATAAATGTGGTCTTTCCAAAATATGACAAATATACAGGTAAATCAGACCCACAAGACCACCTTAGAGATTTTTGTGCTCTAAGTATCGAATTCATGCATGATACAACTTATCTAATGAGTCTTTTTCCAAGAAGTTTAGGAGGTCAAGCCATGGAATGGTTCTTGAAACTTTCGCAAGGGATAAAGACATTTGAGGAATTATCCTCCAAATTTGTAACCCATTATTCCTACAAAATTAAGCACGATATTACCATGCTTAACCTATGTGACACTAAACAAAGAGATGGTGAATCTTTCCTAGGGTTTCTTCAAAGGTGGAGAATAATTTTTGCAAGATATCCACGAAGCATACCCGAAAAGGAAAAAATGGAGATATTTATGAATAACCTAAATGTGGAGATGAATTATAGGCTCCAACTTCAATGTCCCCCTACTTTTGAAAAGCTTATCAAAAATGGGATCAAAATTAAAGAAGTGTTTGTTAAAAGAGGAAAAATCAAGTTATTCAAAGATACTAAACCCTATACCAAAACTAATAACAATCATAACTTATTTAATTATAACAATAATAAAGGAGCCAATAATCATAATGACAAACCAAGACTATGGTTGAAAAATAATAATAAAAATCTTGTGAATGATGGAGTTGTGGAAGCACGCAACTTAAAGGCTACTCCCTTTAACTTATCAAGCAACGCGAATTCAACATATAACGTCAATCAAACAACCAAAGCCCCTTACAATAATAGAAATCCCAACAACAACAAAAACAATGCTAACGACAATAATAATCCCTTTAATAACTCCAATGTCAATAAACCTAAGCCATTCTTTTCCACATATCAAAAGAGAAAATTCACCTTTTTAGGTGAACCTTTGGAAAATGCATTAAGGACTTTGGTGGCTAATAAAATCACTACCTTACCCAAATCATGGCCATATGAACCCCAAGTCAGGCCTAATTGGTGGAATGATTCTCATCACTATGAATATCATCACAACAAGGGACATAAAATGAATGAGTGCATAAAATTGAAACATCTTGTCCAAGACCTAATTGATAATGGAACAATAAAAGTGGAAGGGCCTCAAAATAACGAAGACCATATGGCTTTCAAAAACCCTTTCTTAAATCATGAAAAAGGGGAATCATCAAATACCAATCCTAACAACAACAGAGGTAATGAGAAGGTTAACTTTGTTCATACTTATGATAACACCATCACTACTATAAGAAGTGATGAAAACACTATAAATGTAATTGTGGTGAAAGAAAAGCCTAAAGAAGAAACATCTAATGTTGTAACTAGGGGGAAAGCATCAAAGATTACCTTACCAGGAGGTGCTCCAAGAATTGTCTTACCAAATCAGACCTCATATTCATCTTTAAAACAATATAATTTGGTAGATCAATTGCAAAGAACCCCTGCTCAAATCTCTATTCTAGAATTACTCAAGCTTCAACCAAATCATAAGGAGATTCTAGAAAAAGCCTCTGTGGAAACCAATGTGCCCTTAAATTTAGATGTGGATAAATTCCAAAACATGGTAGGCCACCTTGTTGCACCCCATTGTTTATCCTTTTTAGAACAAGATGATATGTCTTTAAACCACCCACAAAATTTCCCTTTGCATATAGAGGTCCTAATCCACAAGCACAGAGTGAAAAGAGTCCTCATTGATGGGGGAGCCGGCTTGAATATTTGTACCTTAAGCCTGGTTAAAGCCTTAGGATTTTCTGAGGAGGCTATTGACCCAAAGAAAAAGATAACCATAAAAGCCTACGATGATGAAGAAAGAGCTTCCAAAGGTGTCATAGTACTTCCTAACCGAGTTGGTCCAATGTAGAAAGAGACCATTTTCCAAGTCCTTGACCTAAAATTGACTTACAATATCCTATTAGGAAGGCCATGGATCCATGAAATATAAGCCGTACCTTCAACCTACCATCAATGTCTCAAATTTCCCTCCCTAGGACAAGAAGTCATGGTAAGTGGGGATTTGAACCCCTTCCAATATTGTAATAACATGAAGCCTATTAATGACTCCTTAGTCCCACATAATGCAGAAGGGTCTATTTCCCAAAGAATACAACAAGGACAGTGTTCAAAAGATTCACCATCTTTGAAAGGAAAAGAAAAAGAAGAAAAAGAAATTGTTGTTAAAAATGATCAAAGTCCTACTAACCTAACTACATCGACAAAAGGAAAAGAGAAGGTTAGTGAGGAAAGTGCTCTTGAGAAACAAAAGGAAGACCAACCAATATCCATTCAAATCTACACCAAAGATGCCCATTATCAAAAAATGGATCATATGATGAAGAATTTTGAAAATCAATGTCAAATCAAACAAAAGGGTGTAGGTGAATATTCCTTATCCATGATGGATCTACCCTTATCTCCAAAATCCCATGGAAGACCATCCAATATACCTCATAAATATAATGACCACTTTGTGAGAGCAAGCACTTCTTCATACATGGATGAGGAAGATAATGAAATCTTAAATTGGCTATATAAAGATGAGGAATCAAGTGCACATGAAAACCACATTCAAAATATAAGCATTCCCACCCACCAATATGGAAAAGGATTTCAAATCATGTAGAAAATGGGATAGAAAGGACAAGGGCCTTTAGGTAAAAGAAATTAAGGATTAATAGAACCTATTGAAATATCATCAAGAGATAGTAAAGAGAAGACTGGATTAGGGTACCTAGAACAAGGGTACACTCAAAAGAAGCATCCCTTGGTTTATGACAAAATCTTACAACTAGGTTCCAAAAGTGATGAGGATTTGAACAATTGGGAATGGGACTCATTGTCAAGTGAGTCATGTTAAGATAAAGAGTTTGATGTCATCCATACGTATACTCCTAGCAAGGAAAAAGAACAAGTCTCAGAATCAAATCAAAATCAAGCTTCAAGTTCTAGTCAAGAGGTCTTAGATAATGTGCCAAGTCAGGAAATTGAAGGAAATCAATGGGTAGGAGAACATTACGTACCATTATGGAGACCTACTATAGATGAATCTAACCCTAGGTTTAATCCAAGAGATTTTTACCCAATAGAAACCCTAGAGGATTCTAGTGAGGAAGATTTTGACCCTAGTTCTCTAGAGCATCTAGAAGAAGCACATATCATAGATTTGAGTGATACAATGTTCGAACCTTGAAATGAGGTCATGTCCTTAAACCCTATTGAACCAAACCAAAGCATCGATCCTTTGACCCTTATCCATCTCAAACTAATTGAATGAGATTCCATTGAACCTACCATCCTCCCTACATTCTTGAATGATAACTTGGTGTCCTAATACCTTAATGCGGTTGAGCCTTCTTCTACCATGGAATATCATGAAAAAGTGATGAAGGGGAGTATTCAACCGTTCAGTTCGAAAAAAAAGTGAAAAAAACAAATAAAAAATAAAAATGGAAATAATCTAATGTTGAAAACCACATTATGGCAACATTAAATAAAAAAGAAAAAGAAATAAAGAATGCTTTCGAAGGTGAAAAACCAACAAAGGCACCTAAGGAAGAAAGGTTGGATAATTTTCCTAAGCACTATGAGGAAATATCACCCATCTTAATTGAACCAACAAAGAAAGTAAACATTGGGTCAGAATCAGAGCCAAGAGTCATACACCTAGCATCGTCCTTATCTAATGAAGAAAGAAAGGATTTCATTAAATTCTTCAAAGAAAAATAGATCAATTTTGCATGGTCATATGATGATATGCCTGGATTAGATCTGAATTTAATAATGCATCATTTGAATATCAGAGAAGGAGTAAGACCGGTTAAGCAGAAACTAAGAAAGATGCATCCACACATAGCTTTTCTTGTAAAAGTGGAGTTGGAAAAATTGTTGAAAGTAGGGTTTATAAGAGCCATTGACTATGCCGAGTGGATTTCAAACATCATGCCAGTTTCCAAAGTAGATAAGTCTATCATAATTTGCACAAAATTTAGAGATCTTAATCTTGCATGTCCTAAAGATGATTTTCCTCTACCAAGCATAGATGCCATCGTAGATCGCATTCAATGTTCTCACTTATGGATGGGTTTAGTGTTTATAATCAAATAAAGATAACACCTGAAGATCAAGACAAGACAACATTTACATGTGCATGGAGAACATTCTGCTATAATGTTATGCCTTTTGGTCTCAAGAATGCTGGAGCGACTTATCAAAGAGCCATGACGACTATATTTCATGACATGATGCATAAGTTCATGGAGGACTATGTAGATGATATAATTTCTAAATCTCACTCAAGGGAAGAACATTTACCCATTCTAGAAAGAATATTTGTAAGATTGGAACAATTCAAAATCAGGTTAAATTTGAAGAAATGTGCATTTAGTGTACAATCAGGAAAACTATTTGGATACATAGTTTCAACAAAGGGGATAGAAGTAGACCCAACCAAAGTAAAAGCAATCATGGAAATGGGGGAACCTCAAAATATCAGTCAAATGAGATCTCTTCAAGGCAGGATTCAATCTATTAGAAGGTTCATCTCTCAATTAGTAGAAAAGTGCCACAATTTCACTCAACTCCTTCACAAGGACACAATTTTCAAATGGGATGAGAAATATGAAGAAGCATTCACCTTATTGAAGAAGTACCCAATGAATCCCACAACATTAATGCCACCAATTTGAGGTAAACCTTTAATTTTATATATTTCAGCGACATAACATGCATTAGGAGCACTCTTGGCTCAAGAGGACGAAGATGGAAAGGAAAAGACCATATACTACATAAGCATAACATTGGTGAAGTATGAGCTAAACTACACCTTCATTGAAAGAGCATGTTTGGCCGTAGTTTTTGCTTCCCAAAAATTATGCCATTATATGTTATCTGACAAGATTCAACTTATTGCAAAGATCAATCCCTTAAAATATCTTCTCAACAAAACAATGTTGAATGGAAGATTAGCCAAATGGGTCATGGTTTTAAGTGAATTTGATATAGAGTATGTAGACCGAAAATTTATCAAAGGCCAAGTAATAGTTGATCAATTAGCAGAATCACCTTTGCAAGATGAACATCCAATCCAAGTGGAATATCTAGATTCTGAAATTGTTAATGTTGAAGCAAAAACATGGCAATTGTATTTTTATGGCTCTTATATACAACATGGATCAGGAGAAGGGATACTATTGATTAATCCTCAAGGGTCCACAATTCTGAAATCATACAAATTGCTATTCCCATTCACAAATAACATAGCTGAGTATGAAGCATTGGTCATTGGCATAAATTTGGCATTAGAATGGAAAGTAACAGAGCTACAAATCTATGGAGATTCCCAACTAGTTATTAATCAAATGACGAGTATCAAACTAAAGATGATAAGTTGATACCATACAAGAACATGATTGAGAATCTTAAGAAATACTTCACTCTAATCACATTTGAGCAAGTACCGAGGGATAAGAATAAAGCAACAGATGCAATGGTTACTTTGGCATCACTTCTCCAAATACCAGATCAAAGCGCCATATATGAATTCTTGGTAGAAGAAGTTGAGAAACCCGCATTTGACCCTTTCCATCCTCATAACATTTGCTTACTAATGGGACATGAATCACTTTGGTATGGAGCCATTTACACCTACTTGAAAGACCAAATATTGCCCATAGACCAAACGAGGAATCAAAAGAAAAGCTTTATCCGACTAGCCTCTCGCTACACCTTGGTATCCAACATGTTGTATCGCAAAAGTCTAGATGGAATGCTTCTAAGGTGTCTAGAGAAAGATGAATCAACCATAGCCTTACAAGAAATTCATGAGGGGATTTGTGGGTCGCATTCAAATGGTTTAACCCTAGTTAAGAAACTTCTTAGGATAGGATATTTTTGGCCTTCTATGGAAAAGGACACTTGTCACTTTGCAAAAACCTATTGTAAATATCAATATCATGGGAACTTGATCCACATACCAGCACAAGAGCTTTATCCCATGACAACACCTTGGCCCTTTTATCAATGGGGTTTGGATATGATAGGTATGATTTACCCACCATCTTCAAATGGTCATAAATTCATCATTACTGCAACATAGCATTTTACCAAATGGGTGGAAGTTGTACCCTTATCCATTGCCACTGGAAAGTAGATATCCTTATTCATATTAAATCGCATAATCTAAAGATATGGTGTTCCTCATGCCATCATAACAGATAATGTAAAACATTTCAAAAATAAGGATTTGAAAGAATTATGTATAAAATTTTATATGGTACATCACTCATCTTCGATATATTACCCACAAGGTAATGGACAAGCATAAGCTACAAACAAGAACATCCTAAAAATATTGAAGAGAACTGTGGATAATTCAGGAAGAGATTGGTACATTCAAATAAACCCTACTCTGTGGGCTTATATAACGAGCATTAGGACGCCAACATGAGCTACACCATTTTACCTAATCTATGGAGCAGAAGCAATTTTACCTTTGGAGGTAGAAATTATGTCTTTAAGAGTCTCACTACATGGTTTACTAAGTGAAGAATACTATAGAGTTGCTAGGTTACATGAACTAGAACTGCTAGATGAAAGACAACAACAAGCTTTTGATCAATTAAAAGTGCATCAGAATCGAATGACCAGAAACTATAACAAGCATATTAAACCGGGGGCATTCCAAATAGGTGACCTAGTGTTGCGAGAAAATTCCAAGAATCAAGAAGAAAGGTAAAAGAAAGGAAAATGGGAAGCAAACTTCTTATGACCCTTTGTGATCACTTCGTCTTTTGGGACAAGCACCTATAAACTAGCTGATTGTGAAGGAGAAGAGTTGCAAGAACCAATAAATAGTATACACTTGAAAATGTTCTACACATGAAGCAATTGAAGAGGGATAGAGAAAAAGAGTATCAGAGATATCAGATGAGAGAGCATCCTATTTATTGTATATAGTCAAAAGAGATCTTGAAAATACCAAAAACATTGAAAAGAAGAAAAGAAAAAACAAATCAGAAATGTAAAAAAGATAAAAATAGTGGAAAATTGAGCATGAAGAAAGCTAAAAACATTCAAAAATGATCCTCAAAAAGACGTTGTCTTGGTGAAAACCTAGTAAATAGGCACCTTGATGATATGGAAACCAAAAAAAAATAATTGAAAAGAGAGAAAATACAAAAAAAAAAAATATAGAAAAAGATAAAAAGTGCCTCGGTGAAAACCTAGCAAATAGGCACCTTGGTAGCAAAAAAAGGAAAAAAATCTTGAAAAATAGAAAAAAAGAGCAAAATCCATTCAATCGGTGAAAACCTAGTAAACACGCGCCATTGAAAGTCCAAGTTAGTCTCATGCCTAGTAGTCATCCTTGTAAATATTGCATTCACCAACATTTGTATATATTGCTTAATAAAACCCCACAATTACATTTACAAGTACCTAAAGGTTTCATCACCAATCCAATTGGAAAATTGTCCCAAGTGCCACAACACAATCATATCAAATTGGGGGCAAAATCTACTCTAAAGGATAAAGGATTCATTTTGAGAAAATATCAATCTGACACCAAATCAACAATCAAAACACTTGTACAATCAAATCCAAATCCTAATCCAAATTTCAATCAAACATAAAATTTTGATCCAAGATCCCACAAGGACACTTGTCTTTATCAGGATTAAAAGTATGAAATGGATAGGACTATACTTGAACTATGGATTTGACAAACGATGCAAATTTTTTTCTAAAGTGTTGATTTGATTGATGAAATCATGTCTTTTTAGCAAATCGATGAAAGTTTTTAAACTAGACAAGCTATGATGAAAGTATGATATTTTCTTGGTTTCTGAATGAGTGTCTTAAGGTCACAATTTTGAAGTATGTATTATTTGTCTAAGGACGAGATCATCGAAGAATCATCGAGGACATGTACATATGGGGAAACTGAGATCTTTGTTTGTTTACACAAAAGGATACCTTGGCTATTTTGATGTTAAATATCATAATACCAAAATCCACTTGCAACATAGAATTTGACAAAATCGGTATTCGTACTCTCATGATTAGTCTCAATCAGTGATAGTCGTACCAAAGGAGGGAAAAGCAATGAAAAAGATGAAAAAGGTATTCATATCATCATAGTTGAACTAGTGATGGTTGTACTAATTTCAGGATTCCAAAAACTTCTCAATAATGAATATAAGCTCCTAATTTTTGAATAGTGACAGTTAGGTGCATCCATTCTAGATTAAATGCATTTAAGTGATTTGCCTATCTTACTTTGGAAACAAAAATTAGAAAAGAGAAAAACAAAAAAAGGGGGTGGAGTAAATAAAAAATCAAACCAAAATCAAAATGCACATCAAAAACTATATGTGATAGAGTGTGTTGGAAATCAAAATAAAAAAATAAAAAACAAAAGGTGCCTTGCATTAGATTAATTGCATTTGTTAGATTCATTTAATTCATGGTAATCTTGCATCCATTTAGGACATTAACCTAAGTTCATTTAAATTTATTTTAGTTTGCATTCATTTTAGTTTACATTCATTTAGTCATATTCATTGCATTCATTCCAAACAAATATTTAATTATCATTATAGGTCATATCCGTTAAATCCATTTACATTAGTTTGCATTCATCTTTAAATTCATTCATAATCATTTTCCTTAAGATCATCACATTTCATTATTCATTACATTTCATTGAGTTCATTTTAAAAACATTGTATTAGTTTGCATACATCTAATTTATTTCATGCATTATCTTTCATTAGGTAACCATGTCATTTAAGAAATTGCATTAGTTTTCATACATACATTAATCCATATCATTTAATTGCATTAATTCATCATTACTAAAATTGCATTACATTCATTATACGACATTGCATTTCCAAAATCATCTCATTGCATTGTTCATCTAGGTGCATCCATCAAAAATTGTACGTTGATTATTAGTGTTAGGTCATTTACATTTACATATAAGATCATCATTATAATCATAAATCATCCAAATTCATACATTACATAAATCCATCACATTTTGCATCACATTTATATCCTCTAAATCCATTACATTTAATATCCATTTCATACATCCATACCATCAAATTAATGCATCCATAAGTACCATCACATCGCATTAATCATTAAACCATTACATCATCATACAACATCAAATCATGTGCTAGATGCATCCATTTATTGTATAAGATAATTATTTAAACATAAATTAGACATGTGCATTCATATCATAAACTGCATTTGAAAAACGTAAAAACAAAGCATGTAGAGATAAAATCATATAGATTTGCATATAATATCAGGCACTTGAAAAATAAAGTCCAACACATGATGACATCATATAAATTAAATCTATCAACTGTGTAACAAAGTCCGTAGAATCATCAAAATCATCAGTATCTAGAAATCAAAGTCCATCAACCATATCAACACGTATCAAAGCATAAGTAACATCAACTAATCAAAGAATAATGTGAGTCTAATGTCTCGAGATCAAAAAATGAATCATCATATACATCAAAGAATAAAGTATATCATCTAAAAAATAAGTCAACTTCCAGAACCATCAGCACCATCAGGACCATGATCAGCATCTGGAGCCCTACTCGAGCTAGCTTGTAATCCATGCTGACTCATAGTAGCCATGAAGGCCTGCATCATACTACCTAGCTGACTGACATGTTGTCTAATCTTTGATACATTGGACTGTAAAACCCGAACCAACAGCAGACACTGGAGCCTCTGTAGGAGGAGCCTAAGTAGGTGGAGCCTATGGAGGAGCCTGTATAGAGGGAGCCTGTGGTGGAGCCATAGAAGAAGATGAAATGGAAGTAGACAAAGATGAAATGAAAGCAACAAAAGATGGAAGAGAAGAAGTTGATGGCATAGAAGAAGAAGGATCATGTATTGGAGGAGCCTATAGAGAAGCCTATGGAGGTGATGGTGGACCTTGTGCCTGATCTAACAATATCTATGCAGTATGGGCATCCACATCAGCCACAACCTGTGCACCCACCTGCCTAAAAACCCTGACCTTGTGTTGGCCCCATTTGGCCAATCTATCAACACCAACCCGATGCAGAGCTCTATCCACACCACCTCTGAACCTCACCCGACCACCCCTCATCTAGACACCAGCCCTAGGAGGGATAGGCACAACAACAATAATTGGGATAATGGCCCTATCTCCTTTGTCACCCTGTCGTCCCTGATGACCTCATCTTCGACACCCATCACTGCCATCACCATCTCCACCATCATCATCAAACTCCTCCTCAATGCCCAAAACTCTCTCTATTGGGTTAGTAAATCTCAAAAATGGGTTCCGAGCAAACCACTCGGCATAATTATATGTCATACCTACATCTACGATATGATCTCTCATATCCCATGCAAGGTGGGGCAGTTGTATAAACTCATGATGAGCAGCTGTCTGATAATCTCTCTATGAGCTCCATAAAGACTACTCAACCTGTACCCAGGCGTATAATGCCAATACCTATGGCATGCCCTGTATCCACCCATACTGTCGTAGAATCCTCAAAAGAAAAAAAAAACTGCTCAATAATCAAAGGTGTGCACCTTATCATCCATCGTGGCATGCACATATACAGTAACTTAGCCGCATCCTTAGGTCATGCCTCACACCCAATGTATGGTCGCCAAATGACCTAATCAATATCATCAATGATATGTCTCCAGTAGTCTAACTTGCCCAAATGGGCCTGCACCACCATGCCCTTGTACATCCAAGCAAAGGGCCAGTCTGAGTCATGGTGATGAATAGAAATGGGATGAGTAACATGGATGTGCTCCCATGTCCACAGCTAAAGAAGGACCACATTGGCAAAAAGAGTAGCCACGCGATGGTACACCACATCGTGCAGCTCATGATATAGCTGAGCAAGCATGCAAGTCCCCCAGTCAAATCTACGAGGGCTGAGCAATCATATCCTCTAAGATACGACCCCAACCAACAACAAAGCTATGACCTCGCCGATCAGGTACAAGGAATCCACCAACTAGTGCACCCAAGACGACATGAAGAATAGGAAAAGAGGAGAATTGTGCCCACTAAATGGAATCATCACCAATGGACGGATCAACAAATACTCACCTACAGGCGGTCCCATCATAGACCTAGTCATAATAAATAAGCTCCCCATGAGTCAGTATGTGCAAGAGCCGGTACACATCCTTGGGAGTGATGGTCATGTCCCCCATTGGAAAATGAAAGGTGTTATGGTCAGAGTGCCATCGATCTGCCATAGCTATGAGGAGACCCCGATTCATGCGGAATCGAGGGAGAGATAGAAGGAATGACAAGCCGCATCTACCAATGACTTGGCGCTCAGGACTGCTCAAGTCATCGATCATGCTGAAAGGTAATAGATACAAGCCATGAACTCTGAGTGATTTAAGCTCGCCTTGCAAAAACCAAGTTAAACACATCAGAAATCAAAATCATTACATATTGGATCATTTAAAGTCAATCGAACAATCTAAATCTAAATCAAACCATAATCAATTTTCCTAATTCTATATAGAGAGGATGAAAAATTTATCATCATCCACCATCAAGATTGATAATCAAACATTCAATATGACATGACTCGAACTAACATCATACGACTCGTTATCAAATCGGACTTGATACCTAAGCCAATCGACTGATTGACGACACCACATGGTTCAAAAAATTGACTTATACGTTTTCACATTTAACCAAACAGGGTATACATGCTATTTAAATGCTTAAAAGTGCTAAAATGCAAAAGCACAGTGTAAAATGGTGATTGCACTGAAGAAATTATTAAAAGCACTATTACAAAGTGTACGCACTATAGAACTTAGTACGTGCTACAAAAAACCCATGTACGCATTGCTAAAATACTTAAATGCACAATCAAATTTGTACGCACAACAGAAAAAGGCAAATGCAAATTGTGCCCTAGTTCCACCGTTTGTATGTGCTACTAAAACTTGTAGATGCACTGCAAAAAACCGCAAATGCGCTGGAGAAAAATTGTACGCACTGTTTAATTTGAAAAATGCAAAAATGGGGTTTTTCTTATAAAAATTCATAATTTTTTCAAATTAAATGCATTAAATTGACAAAGCGAGTTGTCAGAGTGCATACTGGAGGTCTGTAGCTAGGTGGACGCATGTATTGGCGGCCTCGCTTGAATCTGTGCTCGTGAATAGGGATCACCATCGTCAAAAAGGCAAAAAGGGCTCAGAGCAAAAAGACAAAAGGAGAGGTAATAATAAATAGTAAAAAAGGACTTTTACCCCTATATATAGCCCATTTCAACCTTAAAAGGGCATCTTTGACCAAAAAATGACCAGGGACCCAATTTTTTCACCCATTCTGCCCAATCAGGGGCATTTGTCATCAAACAATCGCGAATACATTATCGGAAATGAAATCAAAATTCATTATTAATTGACCTAATTCACACAAATTGATTGAAAATGTAATATTTTTCAACTACGCTCAAATTTCATTTCATTTTCGAGGGGGCATACACTTGGACAATCAGGATCGACATCAGAATTAGTAAATCAAGGGCATGACCATCAAATCAAAGCTTAATCTTTCATTGAAATTTGTTTCTGTTATCAATCGAAAGGGGCATCAAACATCAAATCGTATCAAATCAGGCAACATATCAAACAACCTATCATCAAATCGACCATCGAGGACTGTAAATCAATCGAAACTGCATCAATCCCACCATCAGAATCTGTATCTTCTATCAAATATTGAATCAAACATCAAATTTAATCATGACTTTACACCAGAAACGATCAGGACATTCTTTGAAATGATACACTTCGTGGATCAATTCAAAGAGGGGCATTTGTAATCACCTGAAAATGGACAAGATTAATTCATGTGAGAAATCAATGCAATTAAATCAAATCAAGCTAAAATCAAAGTAAAATTGCAATCAAGCCACAATTCAAATTTAATTAAAATCAAAAGCCATAAAATCAATTAAAATTGAATAAATCAAATGAAATCAATCAATTATACAATTAATCTAATTAATTACATAGTTCTTTTAAATCAAATCAACCCATTCAAGGGGTACACATGGCTAAACATATGAATTAAATTAATTAATAAATCCTATTTTCCCTCTATTAGAATAACTGAGAGGGGGGTGAATCAGTTATCCACAGTCCCAATCAGAAAATGTATATCCAAAAACAATTTACTAAAACTTCTGTAGCTCGGTAAACTAAAATAGTATTATGTCTGTGCTTTTACCGATTACCAGTTAATACCATATAATGATTACCGATCAAATCCAATATGCAACATGTAAAGTATGACATCAAACAAACATCACAATCAACACATAACACAAGAGATTTAACGTGGAAACCCTGTGAAGGGAAAAACCACCTAGGACCGGCAACCCAAAAATTGTTCACTCTTTTGAAGTGAGGTCGGTGAAGACCCAACCCTGTTAAAGGTTACAAACACACTGTGAGGTGTGACCTTGTTAGAGGATTTTAGACCAACTGTTATCATCCAACCAGCATTCACTATGGGGTTGACAAGATAACAAATGTACACTCTATGAATGACATTACAAGACTTTCTAGTCCACTCTGTTAAGAGATTTCTCTATTTACAATGGTTAAAATGTAACAACAGTTGATCTAATTACAACACAACTTCAATTGCAGATTATCAAATCTATGTTAAGCTCATTCAAACCTTAGATCAATATTTCAATTTTGTTTCAATCAATATTCAGTAACTTACTGTCACTGGGTAATAGCTTTCTGACGCTCGGTAATCTCTGCAGTTTGGTTCTCCTTAACCAGTCTGATCAGGCATGCATGAAGCTTGTTCACACGATATCTTCTGTAGTCTCCTTCTTCCAGCATGATTTCATCATGAAATCCCAATCTCTTAAATAGACGAGTAAACCGTTTTAATTCCATCCATCATATTTTGCCGCTTAATCTCCTTTGTTGATTTTGCCACTTAAACCTTCCTCGGCTGATGTGTCAGTAACATGTTTTGTTTCAGTCCATTAGATCTTCTTTGAATTATGTTAGCCATCGATCTTCATAAAAAACATTATCTTTATCTTTGATTTTGAGGTACTTTACAACTCATCAACTTCCATCAGCTAAACGAGTCATTTAGTTCTTTTCTTTTGCTCAGTTAACAAAGAAATGTGTCGGTGAACACAAGCTCGGTTTGTACTGTGATCGGTATACACTACACTACGTCAGTGTATACTGAAATGGTTCTTTAACTGACAACACTACCTTGTGCATTTTTCTCTATCCTTCATCATAGATGAATGCAACATAATCAAGTCAATAACATAAGGTCATAGACTCATCCATAAGTTACCCAATGTGTTTCTTATCCTTATCTGTCATATCCATCTTCCTCATGTAGATATATTATGTTCTTCATCTCTTTTCTTCTTCTTTCTATAGATGTTTGGGTATAGTAACTTACAAGATAAGTACTATCAAAACTAGTTGACATCAATGACAACATATTACTGATTTAACCATCTTACATATCTAATCAACAACTCAGTGATCTTAAATCACAGATCTTCAAGTTATACAATATATTCAAATTAGTTGTAGTTCATCACCCTCAACCACCGAATGGGAGGAAAATGCATCAACCAATAGGATTTGAGAAACAAGCTCACATGGATCAAGCTCACATTGAATCTCCACCACCCATAAGGAGAAAGAATCTTGTCCACCCATTTTGTCCTCTTGTCCCAAGCTTTGAGGACAAAATATTTAAATGGTCTCCAAAGGTGGAGCCATGGACTTAACTCTAATCAAACCATGATCAAATCAAACTCCACCCCCTACCCTTACCAAAATCTATAAAATCAAGACATAATTGAAGAACAAATCATCCAAAAATATTTGAAAAGCATCAAACCTCTTGCAATTTTAAGCTAGAAAGGAAAATCTAGGAGCTAATTAGTCTATTTCTTTTGGAATTAACTTGTTTTAGCTTGTTTTTATCATACTTTCTCATATTAAGAATGTCACTAGTGAGAGCTTGCTAAGAGCTCTTCATTAGCATCCCTAATTAGAGAGTCATAGAGTGCTCATTTATCTTTTAAATAGCTTAATTAGATTTTTTTGTGGTAATTTAGTTCTTATTTTGATTTATTTGACAAAGATAACCATATGAAGGTACTAATCCTAGTACACAAGCACTACTGGTGGAGAATACATTTTGGGAGAAAGATTGGTTACTTGGATAAGTAAGAAACAAGGTTGCATTTCTCAGTCCACTGCAAAAGCATAATATGTTGCTGTTGTTGCTAATTGTTTAAATATTGCATGCATAAAACAATTGTTGGAAGGTATGAATGAGGAGATCACTGACCCAATGATAATATTTTGTGATAATACAAGTGAAATTAATATTTCAGAGAATCTACTGATGCATGCAAAGACAAAGCATATTTCTATTAATGATGCAGGAGCATCCTGGGTGTAAGAGCAATCTTGCATCACCCAAAAATATTTCTATTTTTTAAATTCAATAATGGCTATCTTGTGCAGAGCTGCTATTTATGGAAAGTTACTATTTTTGGTAATTTTCGTATGTGCTCAGAATGATCTGATTTCTTTCTTGGAGGTTCATTTTGGTCATATAAGTCTGCCAGTAAAGTTTCATTGCCAGATCAAGTGTATATTGGAAGATATTGAAGATTTTTGGTATTGGCAGCAGGGGACAGAAACTTTGAACTCAGTTTTGAAGACTTTAGAGGCCCCGGATGAGGTCAAATTTTGGGCTGAATGAAGCTTGCATAATTCAGGTGTTGTAGAGCTCCTCGCCCCCTTTTCGAAATGGGGTTACAATAGTCAATCGGGTCAACTGGTGATGACTTATGGTCTTCGAAAGTTGGGTCACCTGAAATGGCGGAAAATGATTTTTTTCTTCAAAATTTATGTTCGGGTTTCAAAATTTATTTTGAGCCGACTATGATGTAATGAAATGTAAAATAAAAATAATTCTAAATTTGGTCGGCCTTATTGGCTAAAATTCTGGAACCTTCCCAGGCGGTGGAAAATTGCCTATATAAGGAAGGCTGTATTATTGTCTTAGGCAGTTCAGAATAGTTCTGGGTATTGATTCGATGCTTTGTCCTATAGAATATTGTAAGGGAATGCCCATGTGGCTTTGCATATTGTAATTTTGAAAGTTTGTAATTCTACATTTGTGGAGATAATAAGAAGCCAATTTTTTGTTCTTGCATATTGTTGTTGTTTTTCTATTTCTGTTATGTGTTTGTGGTATTAAGGGGAGCACCCTTCATCAAGTGGTATCAGAGTAGGTTTTCTTGAGTGTGTAAACAGATCGCCGAATGTGAGGCAGTTTGCACCAGGACCGTGGCTAGGGTTTCAGCGCGCATCGCGAAAATGCCTCCACGAAGGGAACGTGGTGGAAGAGCTGGTGTTGTAACACCTGAGGTTAGAGAGCTGCAGAGACAAGTGCGAGCATTGCAAGAAGAGATTCGCAGAGGAATGAATCTTAATGTCAGAGACGAAAGCGAGGATGAAGCTGAAGAAGAATATCAAAAAGGAGAAGTTGAAATTGTGAACCAGGAGGAAGAAAGACTTTTTCGGGTGATTTCCAAGATTGGGAAAAGACCTAAGATTGAGGTTCCTACATTTTT
This sequence comes from Chamaecyparis obtusa, assembly GCA_027943335.1. Lineage (NCBI taxonomy): Eukaryota > Viridiplantae > Streptophyta > Pinopsida > Cupressales > Cupressaceae > Chamaecyparis > Chamaecyparis obtusa. The sequence goes on along the minus strand of BSBK01004640.1, from coordinate 1,512,290 downwards.
TGGAAATCTTAACCCAGAAGAATTGATCGACTGGATCAATGAGTGTGAAGAATATTTTGAGTATGAAGATGTTGAGGATCCTGATAGGGTCAAATTTGCAAAGGCCAGACTGAAAGGTCATGCGAAGATATGGTGGCAAGAGATTCAGTTGGAGCGAAATAGAAGGGGAAAGGAGAAAATCACGAGATGGGATCGGATGGTGGATAAATTGAAGCGACAGTTCATTCCTGTTGATTATGAGCTTGACCTACTGAAGAAAATGCAGAGTTTGAAGCAAGCAGGAAGATCTGTTCAGGAGTATAGAGAGGAGTTCTATCGACTTCTCATCAGAACAGGCCATGCAGAAGCTGATAAGGAGAAAGTTGCCCGATACCTTAATGGGTTAAGGCCAAGCATTCAGGAGGAGCTGAATCTGGTTCGAATGAACAGTATTGAAGAGGCATACCAGTTTTCCCTAAAAGTAGAGGAAAAGCTGAACAAGAAGTTTGAGAGTAGACAAAACGGAAGAGGTCACGGTGGACGATCTGGTGGACGGTCATACGGTGGCCGAAATGAAGATCCGAAAAAGAAGGATGAGGCCAGTAGCAGTCAAAATCAGCGAGGAAATAATTCTAATCGCTTCCAGGATCAGAATAATAGAGATCAGAGAGGAAGAGGAAGAGGACAAGGATCTGAAAGAGGTGGCTTCCGTGGAACATGTTTTCACTGTGGAGAAGAAGGTCATAGGGCATTTGAATGTCCTCAGCGCCAAGGCAGAACGGACAGGAGAAATGAAGGCCAGGCCAGAGTTGCAATGTAGATGAAGATGCCAGATCATCAAATTCTGAAGATGCTGAAAGAGGAGAAACGTTGATTAACAGAAGAGTCCTGTTGAGTGGTGAGAATGAACCTGAGCAAAGGAGGAGCCTGTTTCGCACCAGGTGCAAGTGTGAAGGTAAATGTTGTGATGTGATTATTAATAGTGGAAGCACTGACAATTTGGTGTCAGAAGAGATGGTGACAAAGTTGAAGCTCAAGAGACAGAAACACCCACATCCATATCGAATTGCCTGGGTACAGGATGACCACAAGGTCATGGTCAATGAACAATGCCTAGTGAAGTTCAAGATCGGCGGGTACCAAGATGAGGTACTATGTGATATCATCTTTATGGATGCATGTCATATGTTATTGGGTAGACCGTGGCAGTTTGACAGATGTGCTGTACACGATGGTCGTGCGAATACCTATTCCCTGACAAAGGATGGAGTGCGACATAAGTTAAAACTATTGAAGGAGACTGAAGAAAAGGTATGTGGTAATGCAAGGATAACTTTTGTTGATGGAAGAAATTTCCTAGATGGTATGAGGCATGAGCATGTATGTTTTGCTTTAATTCTAAAAGCTGGTAAAGAGGAAGTAGAAGATGTTCCTGTAGAAGTTGCAGATTTGTTGAATGAGTTTCAGGATATTGTATCCGATAACGTGCCTGATAGATTACCACCAGTCAGGAAGATCAGTCATCAGATGGACTTGATCCCATGAGCGAGTTTGCCGAATAAGGCAGCACACAGAATGACACCTGCAGAAAGTGAGGAGTTGAACAGACAAGTACATGAACTGTTGCAGAAAGGATTGATCCGTGAGAGTCTAAGTCCCTGTGCTGTACCAGCAGTATTAGCACCAAAGAAGAATGAAGAATGGAGGATGTGTACAGATTCTAGGGCAATAAACAAGATCACAATCAAGTACAGGTTTCCATTGCCACGAATGGATGATATTATGGACTGTTTGAGTGGAGCTGTGTATTTCTCAAAGATAGATCTGAAGAGTGGATATCATCAGATTCGGATCAGAGAAGGAGATGAATGGAAGACTGCCTTCAAGACAAAGGAAGGACTGTATGAGTGGTTAGTCATGCCTTTTGGGCTAACCAATGCACCGAACACTTTCACGCGGCTCATGAACGAGGTTCTGAAAGAATTTCTGGGTAAGTTTGTCATTGTTTACTTAGATGATATTCTGATCTTTAGTAAGACATTGGAGGAGCATATGATGCATATTCGTATGGTATTTGAGAAGCTGAGAGAAGATAAATTGTTGATTAATTTGAAGAAGTGCAGTTTTGTGAAGAAAGAGTTGGTGTATTTGGGGTTTTTAGTTTCAGGAGAAGGTCTAAAAATGGACCCAGAGAAGGTACAGGCTATCTTTGAATGGCCTACTCCAAAGAATGCTACTGAGGTAAGATCTTTTCATGGTCTAGCTAGCTTTTACAGAAAGTTTATCAGAAATTTTAGCAGTATTTGTGGACCCTTGACTGAAACAATGAGAGGGGATAGAAAAGAGTTTAAGTGGACTAATGGGGCAGAAAAAAGTTTTCAATTATTGAAACAAAAAGTTACAAAACAACCTGTTTTAGCACTTCCAGATTTTAATAAGGTGTTTCAAGTAGATTGTGATGCTAGTGGTACTGCAATAGGAGCTGTTATGAGCCAAGAAGGTAAACCTGTTGCTTATTTCAGTGAGAAGTTAAATGATGCCAAGAGGAAATATTCTATTTATGATCAGGAATTTTATGCTATAGTTCAGGCATTAAAGAAGTGGAGACATTATCTGCTTCCTAAGGAGTTTGTTTTGTATACTGATCATCAAGCTTTGCAATATTTGAATAGTCAAGGAAAATTGAATCAAAGGCATTTGAAATGGGTTGAGTTTTTGCAGAGTTATACATTTGTTTTGAAACACAGGAGTGAACAATCTAATAGGGTTGCAGATGCTCTTAGCAGAAGGCAACTATTGCTGACAGAAATGCAGATTGAAGTGGTTGGGTTCAAGGAACTCAAGAATTTGTATCCAGAGGATCCTGATTTTGGTGAAGCTTGGAAAGCTTGTACAGAACCTGTTACTCTAGATAGGACGAAATGGTTGGATTTCATCATCCAGGATGGTATGCTATTCAGAGGAAGTCAGTTGTGCATTCCACGAAGTTCTATGAGGGAGAATCTCATCAAGGAGAAGCATAGTGGAGGATTGGCTGGACACTTTGGTCGTGATAAAACCCTTGCTTTGGTTGGTGAGAATTATTATTGGCCACAATTGCAGCAAGATGTGAAGAAGTTTGTACAGAGTTGCAGAGTATGTCAGATGGCGAAAGGAGTGAAGCAGAATACAGGGTTGTATCAGCCATTACCTGTACCAGAGAAGCCTTGGGAGGATATTAGCATGGACTTTGTTCTTGGTTTACCGAGGACTCAGCGGGGACATGATTCAATTTTTGTGGTGGTTGATAGATTTTCAAAGATGGCACATTTCATTCCCTGCAAGAAGACTAATGATGCTGTTCATGTAGCAGAATTATTTTTCAGAGAAGTAGTGAGACTTCATGGTTTGCCAAAGACCATAGTTTCAGATCGGGACACTAAGTTTGTTGGATATTTCTGGCGTACATTATGGAAGAAGTTGAAGACAGATTTGAAGTTCAGTTCATCACATCATCCACAAACTGATGGACAGAGAGAGGTAGTGAATAGAAGTTTGGGAAATTTACTGAGATGTTTGGTTGGAGATAAGCCAACATGATGGGATTTGATTTTACCACAGGCGGAATTTGCATACAATAATTCTGTCAACAGGAGCACTGGTGAATCACCATTCCAGATTGTATTTGGAAGTAGTCCGAGAAATGCATCTGAATTAAGGAAGATAGATAAAGGAGAAATAAGTAGTGCTGAAGCTGAGAATTTTGCAGAACACTTGAAGAACATCCATGGGGAGGTGAGGAAGCATATTACCAAGATGAACGCACAGTATAAGGCTAAGGCAGATGAGAAAAGGAGGTATAAGGAATTTCAGGTTGGAGATGAAGTCATGGTTCATTTACAAAAGGAGCGGTTTCCAGTTGGTACATATAACAAGCTGAAAATGAAGAAGTTTGGACCATGTAAGATACTGAAGAAACATGATTCAGGAAACGCGTATGAGGTAGAATTGCCTACTGAGCTAAATATTTCACCAGTGTTTAACATTTCAGATTTGACAGAGTATCATGAAGGAGGTGTTGAAGATGAGATCACAGCAGCACAGTGGAGTATTCCAGCAACTAGTTCAGACACTAAGGAGATCGAAGATATACTGGACAGTCGTGTTGGCAGAAGCACAAGGAACAGGACATATGAAGAATACCTGGTCAAGTGGAAAGGACGACCTATTGAAGATTCATCATGGCTAACAAGGGTGGAGGTTAACCGTCTTGGTTTTCCTCTGCACACCTGAGTCGTGACAGGGTCACTTCTCAAATTACCCTGGGTGTCTGATGCAGGAGCATCCTGGGTGTAAGAGCAATCTTGCATCACCCAAAAACATTTCTATTTTTTGAATTCAATAAGGGCTATCTTGTGCAGAGCTGCTATTTATGGAAAGTTACTATTTTTGGTAATTTTCGTATGTGCTCAGAATGATCTGATTTCTTTCTTGGAGGTTCATTTTGGTCATATAAGTCTGCCAGTAAAGTTTCATTGCCAGATCAAGTGTATATTGGAAGATATTGAAGATTTTCGGTATTGGCAACAGGGGACAGAAACTTTGAACTCAATTTTGAAAGCTTTAGAGGCCCCGGATGAGGTCGAATTTTGGGCTGAATGAAGCTTGCTTAATTCAAGCGTTGTAGAGCTCCTCGCCCCCTTTCTGAAATGGGGTTAAAATAGTCAATCGGGTCAACTGGTGATGACTTATGGTCTTCGGAAGTTGGGTCACCTGAAATGGCGGAAAATGATTTTTTTTTTCAAAATTTATGTTCGGGTTTCAAAATTTATTTTGAGTCGACTATGATGTAATGAAATGTAAAATAAAAATAATTCTAAGTTTGGTCGGCCTTATTGGCTAAAATTCTAGAACCTTCCCAGGCGGTGGAAAATTGCCTATATAAGGAAGGCTGTATTATTGTCTTAGGCAGTTCAGAATAGTTCTGGGTATTGATTCGAGGCTTTGTCCTACAGAATATTGTAAGGGAATGCCCATGTGGCTTTGCATATTGTAATTCTGAAAGTTTGTAATTCTACATTTGTGGAGATAATAAGAAGCCAATTTTCTGTTCTTGCATATTGTTGTTGTTTCTCTATTTCTGTTATGTGTTTGTGGTATTAAGGGGAGCACCCTTCATCAAGTGGTATCAGAGCAGGTTTTCTTGAGTGTGTAAACAGATCGCCGACTGTGAGGCAGTTTGCACCAGGACCGTGGCTAGGGTTTCAGCGCGCATCGCGAAAATGCTTCCACGAAAGGAACGTGGCGGAAGAGCTGGTGTTGTAACACCTGAGGTTAAAGAGCTGCAGAGACAAGTGCGAGCATTGCAAGAAGAGATTCGCAGAGGAATGAATCTTAATGTCAGAGACGAAAGCGAGGATGAAGCTGAAGAAGAATATCAAGAAGGAGAAGTTAAAATTGTGAACCAGGAGGAAGAAAGACTTTTTCGGGCGATTTCCAAGATTGGGAAAAGACCTAAGATTAAGGTTCCTACATTTTCTAAAAATCTTAACCCAGAAGAATTGATCGACTGGATCAATGAGTGTGAAGAATATTTTGAGTATGAAGATGTTGAGGATCCTGATAGGGTCAAATTTGCGAAGGCCAGACTGAAAGGTCATGCGAAGATATGGTGGCAAGAGATTCAGTTGGAGCGAAATAGAAGGGGAAAGGAGAAAATCACGAGATGGGATCGGATGGTGGATAAATTGAAGCGACAGTTCATTCCTGTTGATTATGAGCTTGACCTACTGAAGAAAATGCAGAGTTTGAAACAAGCGGGAAGATCTGTTCAGGAGTATACAGAATATTTCTATCGACTTCTCATCAGAACAGGCCATGCAGAAGCTGATAAGGAGAAAGTTGCCCGATACCTTAATGGGTTAAGGCCAAGCATTCAGGAGGAGCTGAATCTGGTTCGAATGAACAGTATTGAAGAGGCATACCAGTTTTCCCTAAAAGTAGAAGAAAAGCTGAACAAGAAGTTTGAGAGCAGACAAAACGGAAGAGGTCGCGGTGGACGATCTGGTGGACGGTCATACGGGTGCCGAAATGAAGATTTGAAAAAGAAGGATGAGGCCAGTAGCAGTAAAAATCAGCGAGGAAATAATTCTAATCGCTTCCAGGATCAGAATAATAGAGATCAGAGAGGAAGAGGAAGAGGACAAGGATCTGGAAGAGGTGGCTTCCGTGGAACATGTTTTCACTGTGTAGAAGAAGGTCATAGGGCATTTGAATGTCCTCAGCGCCAAGGCAGAACGGACAGGAGAAATGAAGGCCAGGCCAGAGTTGCACATGTAGATGAAGATGCCAGATCATCAAATTCTGAAGATGCTGAAAGAGGAGAAACGTTGATTAACAGAAGAGTCCTGTTGAGTGGTGAGAATGAACCTGAGCAAAGGAGGAGCCTGTTTCGCACCAGGTGCAAGTGTGAAGGTAAATGTTGTGATGTGATTATTGATAGTGGAAGCACTGACAATTTGGTGTCAGAAGAGATGGTGACAAAGTTGAAGCTCAAGAGACAGAAACACCCACATCCATATCGAATTGCCTGGGTACAGGATGACCACAAGGTCATGGTCAATGAACAATGCCTAGTGAAGTTCAAGATCGGCGGGTACCAAGATGAGGTACTATGTGATATCATCTCTATGGATGCATGTCATATGTTATTGGGTAGACCGTGGCAGTTTGACAGATGTGCTGTACACGATGGTCGTGCGAATACCTATTCCCTGACAAAGGATGGAGTGCGACATAAGCTAAAACCATTGAAGGAGACTGAAGAAAAGGTATGTGGTAATGCAAGGATAACTTTTGTTGATGGAAGAAATTTCCTAGATGGTATGAGGCATGAGCATGTATGTTTTGCTTTAATTCTAAAAGCTGGTAAAGAGGAAGTAGAAGATGTTCCTGTAGAAGTTGCAGATTTATTGAATGAGTTTCAAGATATTGTATCCGATAACGTGCCTGATGGATTACCACCAGTCAGGAAGATCAGTCATCAGATGGACTTGATCCCAGGAGCGAGTTTGCCGAATAAGGCAGCACACAGAATGACACCTGCAGAAAGTGAGGAGTTGAACAGACAAGTACATGAACTGTTGCAGAAAGGATTGATCCGTGAGAGTCTAAGTCCCTGTGCTGTACCAGCAGTATTAGCACCAAAGAAGAATGGAGAATGGAGGATGTGTACAAATTTTAGGGCAATAAACAAGATCACAATCAAGTACAGGTTTCCATTGCCACGAATGGATGATATTATGGACTGTTTGAGTGGAGCTGTGTATTTCTCAAAGATAGATCTGAAGAGTGGATATCATCAGATTCGGATCAGAGAAGGAGATGAATGGAAAACTGCCTTTAAGACAAAGGAAGGACTGTATGAGTGGTTAGTCATGCCTTTTGGGCTAACCAATGCACCGAGCACTTTCACGCGGCTCATGAACGAGGTTCTGAAAGAATTTTTGGGTAAGTTTGTCATTGTTTACCTAGATGATATTCTGATCTTTAGTAAGACATTGGAGGAGCATATGATGCATATTCGTATGGTATTTGAGAAGCTGAGAGAAGAGAAATTGTTGATTAATTTGAAGAAGTGCAGTTTTGTGAAGAAAGAGTTGGTGTATTTGGGGTTTGTAGTTTCAGGAGAAGGTCTAAAAATGGACCCAGAGAAGGTACAGGCTATCCTTGAATGGCCTACTCCAAGGAATGCTACTGAGGTAAGATCTTTTCATGGTCTAGCTATCTTTTACAGAAAGTTTATCAAAAATTTTAGCAGTATTTGTGGACCCTTGACTGAAACAATGAGAGGGGATAGAAAAGAGTTTAAGTGGACTAATGGGGCAGAAAAGAGTTTTCAATTATTGAAACAAAAAGTTACAGAACAACCTGTTTTAGCACTTCCAAATTTTAATAAGGTGTTTCAAGTAGATTGTGATGCTAGTGGTACTGCAATAGGAGCTGTTATGAGCCAAGAAGGTAAACCTGTTGCTTATTTCAGTGAGAAGTTAAATGATGCCAAGAGGAAATATTCTGTTTATGATCAGGAATTTTATTCTATAGTTCAGGCATTAAAGAAGTGGAGACATTATCGGCTTCCTAAAGAGTTTGTTTTGTATACTGATCATCAAGCTTTGCAATATTTGAATAGTCAAGGAAAATTGAATCAAAGCCATTTGAAATGGGTTGAGTTTTTGTAGAGTTATACATTTGTTTTGAAACACAGGAGTGAAAAGTCTAATAGGGTTGCAGATGCTCTTAGCAGAAGGCAACTATTGCTGACAGAAATGCAGATTGAAGTGGTTGGGTTCAAGGAACTCAAGAATTTGTATCCAGAGGATCCTGATTTTGGTGAAGCTTGGAAAGCTTGTACAGAACCTGTTACTCTAGATAGGACGAAATGGTTGGATTTCATCATCCAGGATGGTATGCTATTCAGAGGAAGTCAGTTGTGCATTCCACGAAGTTCTATGAGGGAGAATCTCATCAAGGAGAAGCATAGTGGAGGATTGGCTGGACACTTTGGTCGTGATAAAACCCTTGCTTTGGTTGGTGAGAATTATTATTGGCCACAATTGCAGCAAGATGTGAAGAAGTTTGTACAGAGTTGCAGAGTATGTCAGATGGCGAAAGGAGTGAAGCAGAATACAGGGTTGTATCAGCCATTACCTATACCAGAGAAGCCTTGGGAGGATATTAGCATGGACTTTGTTCTTGGTTTACCGAAGACTCAGCGGGGACATGATTCAATTTTTGTGGTGGTTGATAGATTTTCAAAGATGGCACATTTCATTCCCTGCAAGAAGACTAATGATGCTGTTCATGTAGCAGAATTATTTTTCAGAGAAGTAGTGAGACTTCATAGTTTGCCAAAGACCATAGTTTCAGATCGGGACACTAAGTTTGTTGGATATTTCTGGCGTACATTATGGAAGAAGTTGAAGACAGATTTGAAATTCAGTTCATCACATCATCCACAGACTGATGGACAGAGAGAGGTAGTGAATAGAAGTTTGGAAAATTTGTTGAGATGTTTGGTTGGAGATAAGCCAACAGGATGGGATTTGATTTTACCACAGGCGGAATTTGCATACAATAATTCTATCAACATGAGCACTGGTAAATCACCATTCCAGATTGTATTTGGAAGTAGTCCGAGAAATGCATCTGAATTAAGGAAGATAGATAAAGGAGAAATAAGTAGTGCTGAAGCTGAGGATTTTGCAGAACACTTGAAGAACATCCATGGGGAGGTGAGGAAGCATATTACCAAGATGAACGCACAGTATAAGGCTAAGGCAGATGAGAAAAGGAGGTATAAGGAATTTCAGGTTGGAGATGAAGTCATGGTTCATTTGCGAAAGGAGCGGTTTCCAGTTGGTACATATAACAAGCTGAAAATGAAGAAGTTTGGACCATGTAAGATATTGAAGAAACATGATTCAAGAAACGCATATGAGGTAGAATTGCCTACTGAGCTAAATATTTCACCAGTGTTTAACATTTCAGATTTGACAGAGTATCATGAAGGAGGTGTTGAAGATGAGATCACAGCAGCACAGTGGAGTATTCCAGCAACTAGTTCAGACACTAAGGAGATCGAAGATATACTGGACAGTCGTGTTGGCAGAAGCACAAGGAACAGGACATATGAAGAATAGATGGTCAAGTGGAAAGGACGACCTATTGAAGATTCATCATGGCTAACAAGGGTGGAGGTTAACCGTCTTGGTTTTCCTCTGCACACCTGAGTCGTGACAGGGTCACTTCTCAAATTACCCTGGGTGTCTGATGCAGGAGCATCCTGGGGTAAGAGCAATCTTGCATCACCCAAAAATATTTCTATTTTTTAAATTCAATAAGGGCTATCTTGTGCAGAGCTGCTATTTATGGAAAGTTACTATTTTTGGTAATTTTCGTATGTGCTCAGAATGATCTGATTTCTTTCTTGGAGGTTCATTTTGGTCATATAAGTCTGCCAGTAAAGTTTCATTGCCAGATCAAGTGTATATTGGAAGATATTGAAGATTTTCGGTATTGGCAGCAGGGGACAGAAACTTTGAACTCAATTTTGAAGGCTTTAGAGGCTCCGGATGATGTCGAATTTTGGGCTGAATGAAGCTTACTTTATTCAAGCGTTGTAGAGCTCCTCACCCCCTTTCCGAAATGGGGTTACAATAGTCAATCGGGTCAACTGGTGATGACTTATGGTCTTCGGAAGTTGGGTCACCTGAAATGGCAGAAAATGATTTTTTTCTTCAAAATTTATGTTCGGGTTTCAAAATTTATTTTGAGCCGACTATGATGTAATGAAATGTAAAATAAAAATAATTCTAAGTTTGGTCGGCCTTATTGGCTAAAATTCTGGAACTTTCCCAGGCGGTGGAAAATTGCCTATATAAGGAAGGCTGTATTATTGTCTTAGGCAGTTCAGAATAGTTCTGGGTATTGATTCGAGGCTTTGTCCTACAAAATATTGTAAGGGAATGCCCATGTGGCTTTGCATATTGTAATTCTGAAAGTTTGTAATTCCACATTTGTGGAGATAATAAGAAGCCAATTTTCTGTTCTTGCATATTGTTGTTGTTTCTCTATTTCTGTTATGTGTTTGTGGTATTAAGGGGAGCACCTTTCATCAAGTGGTATCAGAGCAGGTTTTCTTGAGTGTGTAAACAGATCGCCGACTGTGAGGCAGTTTGCATAAGGACCGTGGCTAGGGTTTCAGCGTGCATGGCGAAAATGCCTCCACGAAAGGAACGTGGCGGAAGAGCTGGTGTTGTAACACCTGATGTTAGAGAGCTGCAGAGACAAGTGCGAGCATTGCAAGAAGAGATTCGCAGAGGAATGAATCTTAATGTCAGAGACGAAAGCGAGGATGAAGCTGAAGAAGAATATCAAGAAGGAGAAGTTGAAATTGTGAACCAAGAGGAAGAAAGACTTTTTCAGGCGATTTCCAAGATTGAGAAAAGACCTAAGATTGAGGTTCCTACATTTTTTGGAAATCTTAACCTAGAAGAATTGATCGACTGGATCAATGAGTGTGAAGAATATTTTGAGTATGAAGATGTTGAGGATCCTAATAGGGTCAAATTTGCGAAGGCCAGACTGAAAGGTCATGCGAAGATATGGTGGCAAGAGATTCAGTTGGAGCGAAATAGAAGGGGAAAGGAGAAAATCACGAGATGAGATCGGATGGTGGATAAATTGAAGCGACAGTTCATTCCTGTTGATTATGAGCTTGACCCACTGAAGAAAATGCAGAGTTTGAAGCAAGCGGGAAGATCTGTTCAGGAGTATACAGAGGAGTTCTATCGACTTCTCATCAGAACAGGTCATGCAGAAGCTGATAAGGAGAAAGTTGCCCGATACCTTAATGGGTTAAGGCCAAGCATTCAGGAGGAGCTGAATCTGGTTCGAATGAACAGTGTTGAAGAGGCATACCAGTTTTCCCTAAAAGTAGAGGAAAAGCTGAACAAGAAGTTTGAGAGCAGACAAAACGGAAGAGGTCGCGGTGGACGATCTGGTGGACGGTCATACGGTGGCCGAAATGAAGATCCGAAAAAGAAGGATGAGACCAGTAGCAGTCAAAATCAGTGAGGAAATAATTCTAATCGCTTCCAGGATCAGAATAATAGAGATCAGAGAGGAAGAGGAAGAGGACAAGGATCTGGAAGAGGTGGCTTCCATGGAACATGTTTTCACTGTGGAGAAGAAGGTAATAGGGCATTTGAATGTCCTCAGCGCCAAGGCAGAACGGACAGGAGAAATGAAAGCCAGGCCAGAGTTGCACATGTAGATGAAGATGCCAGATCATCAAATTCTGAAGATGCTGAAAGAGGAGAAACGTTGATTAACAGAAGAGTCCTGTTGAGTGGTGAGAATGAACCTGAGCAAAGGAGGAGCCTGTTTCGCACCAGGTGCAAGTGTGAAGGTAAATGTTGTGATGTGATTATTGATAGTGGAAGCACTGACAATTTGGTGTCAGAAGAGATGGTGACAAAGTTGAAGCTCAAGAGACAGAAACACCCACATCCATATCGAATTGCCTGGGTACAGGATGACCACAAGGTCATGGTCAATGAACAATGCCTAGTGAAGTTCAAGATCGGCGGGTACCAAGATGAGGTACTATGTGATATCATCTCTATGGATGCATGTCATATGTTATTGGGTAGACCGTGGCAGTTTGACAGATGTGCTGTACACGATGGTCGTGCGAATACCTATTCCCTGACAAAGGATGGAGTGCGACATAAGCTAAAACCATTGAAGGAGACTGAAGAAAAAGTATGTGGTAATGCAAGGATAACTTTTGTTGATGGAAGAAATTTCCTAGATGGTATGAGGCATGAGCATGTATGTTTTGCTTTAATTCCAAAAGCTGGTAAAGAGGAAGTAGAAGATGTTCCTGTAGAAGTTACAGATTTGTTGAATGAGTTTCAGGATATTGTATCCGATAACGTGCCTGATGGATTACCACCAGTCAGGAAGATCAGTCATCAGATGGACTTGATCCCATGAGCGAGTTTGCCGAATAAGGCAGCACACAGAATGACACCTGCAGAAAGTGAGGAGTTGAACAGACAAGTACATGAACTGTTGCAGAAAGGATTGATCCGTGAGAGTCTAAGTCCCTGTGCTGTACCAGCAGTATTAGCACCAAAGAAGAATGGAGAATGGAGGATGTGTACAGATTCTAGGGCAATAAACAAGATCACAATCAAGTACAGGTTTCCATTGCCACGAATAGATGATATTATGGACTGTTTGAGTGGAGCTGTGTATTTCTCAAAGATAGATCTGAAGAGTGGATATCATCAGATTCGGATCAGAGAAGGAGATGAATGGAAGACTGCCTTCAAGACAAAGGAAGGACTGTATGAGTGGTTAGTCATGCCTTTTGGGCTAACCAATGCACCGAGCACTTTCACGCGGCTCATGAACGAGGTTCTGAAAGAATTTCTGGGTAAGTTTGTCATTGTTTACCTAGATGATATTCTGATCTTTAGTAAGACATTGGAGGAGCATATGATGCATATTCGTATGGTATTTGAGAAGCTGAGAGAAGAGAAATTGTTGATTAATTTGAAGAAGTGCAGTTTTGTGAAGAAAGAGTTGGTGTATTTGGGGTTTGTAGTTTCAGGAGAAGGTCTAAAAATGGACCCAGAGAAGGTACAGGCTATCCTTGAATGGCCTACTCCAAGGAATGCTACTGAGGTAAGATCTTTTCATGGTCTAGCTAGCTTTTACAGAAAGTTTATCAGAAATTTTAGCAGTATTTGTGGACCCTTGACTGAAACAATGAGAGGGGATAGAAAAGAGTTTAAGTGGACTAATGGGGCAGAAAAGAGTTTTCAATTATTGAAACAAAAAGTTACAGAACAACCTGTTTTAACACTTCCAGATTTTAATAAGGTGTTTCAAGTAGATTGTGATGCTAGTGGTACTGCAATAGGAGCTGTTATGAGCCAAGAAGGTAAATCTGTTGCTTATTTCAGTGAGAAGTTAAATGATGCCAAGAGGAAATATTCTGTTTATGATCAGGAATTTTATGCTATAGTTCAGGCATTAAAGAAGTGGAGACATTATCTGCTTCCTAAGGAGTTTGTTTTGTATACTGATCATCAAGCTTTGCAATATTTGAATAGTCAAGGAAAATTGAATCAAAGGCATTTGAAATGGGTTGAGTTTTTGTAGAGTTATACATTTGTTTTGAAACACAGGAGTGGAAAGTCTAATAGGGTTGCAGGGTAAAAGCACAATAAGCTGTCACCCTTTTACAAAGGAAGAGGCTAACAACACCAAAACGAAAAAACTTCAAGGGCATAAAAGTCACATTTCTATTTAGAATTTGAAGATGATGTAAACTGATGAAATGTGTGAAATAGGATGAATTTTATGCCTATAATTTTTTAAAATTATTTTGGACATAAATTAATATATTTTTTTAATTTTTAAAGTCTATTTTTCATGTCCTAAAAATACAGCAAATCAGGGGGTTTACCTCCCGTCAAATAATTATAATTAAGACATTGTTTTTTCTTCCAATTTCAAAATATGTTTTAGATGACATGTATACCTAGTGCAACAAAAAGGAAAGAAGTGTTTTCGATCTATAATTTGCCCGTTATAAGTATTCAAAGTACAACTTACACGAAATCAGTAGTTTTTATCTCCCACCACTTTTCAGCTATCAAAATTTTTCTAAAATTCAAATAAATTATATATTCTTGAAGAAGATTCTCTTCTCTAGTGCCTCATATAATTTTAATTTTTTTTTAAATTGATTTACTATTTTTTTTAATTTATCGAATCGGCAACTTCTCAAAGCTTTATATACCTACATGTGATTTTTTACAAATTTGTTTAACATTTTCCAATTGAAATTATATAAAATTTATATTTTTAGAATTGTAATTCCGAGATCTACAAAAGGGTAGTTTTAGTTTTTTCAAATTTTTAATTTGCAGAAGAGAAAAAAACACCACAAGTGCAAATTGTGTATTATTTGTGTTTTTTAAGTTTTGGCTGCCAAGTTGGCATGCCACTTAGGATGACTCGGCCGAGTGGGACTCGGCCGAGTGGTACTCGGCCGAGTCCCCTCAAGTCGTCGGCCCCTCGCGACCGGTCGCGTGAGCGATCGGTCCTTTCAAACCGAAGGGTATATATGTGCATAATATTTTAAAAAATATATATATCAATTGCGAATTTACATTCTTATTTTAGGATATAAGGATATTTTGAAGCAAGAAGTCATTCTTTTGGAGAAGTTTCAAAGAAATTTTGATTTCGAAAGAGTTTGAAGACAAGTTTTTCAGTGACGAAGTAGTAAAACAACAAGAAAAATCTTGCTTAAATATTTGAGCAATGGGAAATAAAAGGACTAGAACAAGGAAGTATGATCGTAAAAGGGATGACCAAATGAAAGGTCATACGAAACGTGTCCAAGAGCAATCAATGGATGTTGAAGAAGAACCTATCGCTGTAGAAGGTGCAACTCAACTAGGGGAGGATATTGGTAGTAGTCGAAGTATACATTTTTTTCCTACAATGCAGAATTTGATGGACATGAATGAGGAATCACTTATTAGTCAAATTGAACCGGAACACTTGGTACCTGAAAGCACTATTAAATTGCATCTCAAAAATATGTGGATGGAATATTTTGAGAGTAAATCTTTGGTGGGAAAAGCACAATTGTTTGCAAAGTTATTCAAGAAAAAAGAAATGACTCCGATTTTGGAATTGTTGGGTATTGATAATAGGAAAGTTGGAGGAGGTAAAGTAAAAGAGACAATAATTCAAAATTTACAAGATGCACTGAATGTTGTTAACAAGGCAGATCATAAAGGACCAGATTCAAATGCAGTTAGAAGAGCCTTGATGACTATGATAACTAGTAAGAAATTGACACATAGAAATCAAGTTCGAGCAATTTCTGATTTACTCAACGTATCTCGAAGAACTATACAGAGATATATTAGGAAGAGAAATATGTTGGATATGAATATTGAAAAGAATTGGGTACAGATTTGTAGACTTCCCCGTAAAGATAAAATTTCTGAAGATGTAAGAAGACGGGTCATTGATTTTTGGACCAATCACTCTCGTGTTTCTTCCAATAGAAGGGACACTATACAAATGGACGATGAAGAGACCGGTATGAAGATTTCACATCCAAAACATTTTGTCGATACTACACAAAGTGAATTGTTTGAAGCATTCAAACATGAATTTTCAGATGTGAAAATATGTCAGAGAATGTTTGAGATGTTGCGCCCTTGCTTCGTACGCATAAATAAGGTTCGTGAAACATGTTGTTGTCGAAATCATGTTGAGTTTCACTTATACTTGCAATCATATAAAAAGGTTACGACAATACTTAATCTAGGTATGGTTACTGGAAGTACAACAGAATTTGTAAAGTCCATTTTATGTGATAAATCAGAAGGTTCAGATGAATTTAATGTCCAGTGTATAAAAAATAAATGCAATAATTGTGGAAATTTGCAGCAATTTCCTTTACAATTTAATAATATTGATGTTACAACACCAGTCCAGTGGAAGAGATTTGAATATGAGATATACCAAACGAAGACAGGAGGTGAATAAAAAAAAATTACATTAAAAGAGAGTGAATTACCGTACCTTCAGTTCATGGACAGATTTCGATCTATGATTTATCCACATATCCAACATTGTCATGGTGCACGATGGCAAGCTAAACAGTTTCGTGATTCCAAAAATTGTTTCCCACTTGGTTGTATTCTTTCAGTTGTAGATTTTGCGGAGAACTATACATTTTCCCCTCAAAAGGAGCTCCAAAGTCAATATTATCATTCTGATCAAGTTGCAATATTTGTGCATGTGACCTATAGACATGCACAATACGATTTGGATGGGATAGAATCTGGTATAGATCAAAACGAACGCATTATCATCAAGGAGGTTCATTTCTATATTAGTGATGACAAGGTTCATGATAGGAGCTATGTGGCTCATTGTTTCAACATGTTTTTCAACAATCTTGCAAGTCGTGGGATAAATGCTTCACAACATTGGATCTGGTCTGATGGGTGTGCAGGTAAGTACGTACATGCATTATAAATTTTATTTTAATTTTTTTTTTGAGCATTTCTAGATATATTTATGTGTCACATTTAAATACATTTTTGTATTTATTTGAATTGTAGGTCAATTTAAGTCTGCAAAAGCTTTTAATTGGTTAGCCATGCAACATGCTAGACACGACGTTAAGTTTGTTTGGAACTTCTTTGAAAGTGGACATGGAAAAGGAGAACATGATGGAGCAGGAGCATGTGTGAAGCGTGCACTCCGACAACATGAACTTCAAGGTATGTGTACATACATTTGATATTCAACTTGTTTACTTGACTAGACTATTTAAAACTTTACATTACATGTACACATGTATATATATATATAACTAAATTGTTAAAAATATATCTCTCTAGGTAACATGATAGAGAATTCAAAGAAGATTGTTGAATGGTGTCAAAATCATTTCACTACTCGAGACACAAAATACAACAAACGTTACTTTTGGGAAGTGATAGGTATTTATTTAATTTACTTTTATTTTTCAAACTCAAATTCATGAAACTACATATATAGGTATGTCATGTATGTGTGTTTTAACTTGTTGTGTGTATATATATATATATATATATATATATATATATATATATATATATATATATATATATATATATATATATATATATATATATATATATATATATATATATATATAATGCATTTCACATTTTTCATGATTTCAAACTGAGATCTATATATCAATCCATCCAATCCAGATATCGATCGATCGAATCCCTACAATTGTCAATCAATTGTTGGAATTAGAAGTTTGCATCAAGTGATGACTACGGGACAACACAAGCCTCCACTGATTCAACTAAGAGATAAATCATGCTTTTGTGAAGATTGTCTTAACAACAACACAATGAGTCAATGTGTTAATATTGCAAATGGATATGTTTCAATATGGGATCATAAAGTGTTAATTAGAATGCCTCCTTATGAAGATGATGACAATGTAATAGACATCCATGATCCTATATATTCAGCTGACTATGAACGTGTTTCTGATTTAGTTGTTACAGGTGCGTATTTTTTATTTCTAAGTATATTTACATGATATATATATATATATATATTATACATGAACTTGAGGTTTAAATTTAACATTTACTTGTACACATAAATATAAATTGTGTAGGTGATATTTTTGCTGTGGTTGCGGATCCTGAGAATATAGAAGGTGTAGATTATTATCTACTAAGATGCACCAAGGAAAAACACAAGTTGCTTGAAGAAGTTGTTGATGGTGATGGACAAAAATATCCGACTGGTTCAGTTGTTATTGAAGGCACCTATTATCAACAAGATAAGATTGAAAAAAATGGAATTAAATTTGTTGAATACATGCGTGGAGAGAGAGTTCTACATTATAGTCACTTGGTTATAGCGACGAAATTGCAGTTTGAAACTGTGTCAAAAAAAGGGTCAAGTAAAAACCAAAAGTGGAAGTTGCCTATTGAAGAGCATGAAAAACTTTTGGAGATAATAAAGGATAGAGAGGATCCAGACTACATGTATCAGGAGCTTTAGGTTTAAGGATTTTAATTTTTACATACTTAATTTAAATCCTATTTGAAACTTCTATGTAGACTTTAAATTTGATTTGAAATTTATGATTAGATTGAATTTATGGATCAAGATTAAACCTGAATTGAATTTTAATTGAATTTTAATTGATGAAAGTTATATATATCTCTCTCTCTCTCTCTCTCTCCCCTTCCCCTTCCCCTTCCCCTTCCCCTTCCCCTTCCCCCCTCTCTCTCTCTCTCTCTTAGAACTAGAACTTTCAATTTACTTTCTACTTGAATTTTAATTTCAATTTATTCATTAGATTGATTAGATAAATATTAGATAGGTCTATATTTCTATTTTTTGTTTAGATTGATTAAATGTAGGTCTATATTTGAATTGAAATTAGATTGATTCTTTTTTCAATTGATTAGAATAGATTGATTTCTTGAATTGCATACCTTTCTAGTCTAGATAAATTTCTATTTATTGATTAGATTGATTAGATAGGTAAATTGAATTTTAATTGATTGGATAGAACTTTCAATTTACTTTCTACTTGAATTTTAATTTCAATTTATCAGATTAGATTGATTAGATAAATATTAGATAGGTCTATATTTCTATTTTTTGTTTAGATTGATTAGATAGGTCATGGCTTAAGGGCTTAAGGGGTCATGGCTTAAGGGCCAAATGGGTTAAGGGCTTAAGGGCTCATGGATTAAGGGGTCATGGCTTAAGGGGTTAGGGCTTAAGAGCTTAAGGGGTCATGGCTTAAGGGGTCATGTTCGGTCCTTAAGGGCTTAAGGGGTCATGTGAGGTCATGCTAAGTCTTATTAGGTCATATTAGGTCATGTTTGGTCTTTAAGGGGTCATGTGAGGTCAAATTAGGTCTTAAGGGATCATTTTAGGTCTTAAGGGGTCATGTTAGGTCATGTTAGGTCTTATTTTAGGTCTTAAGGTGCCATGTTAGATCATTTTAGGTCTCATTTTAGGTCTTATAAGGTCTATAGGGTCTTAAGATTCAAACATAGGTTTGAAGCAATTGTTGTTTATTCCTTTCCTGCTAAAGACAAACATGTGTACATACATGTGTAATTAATTAATATGTGCTTGTATTTAATGCTAGTTTATTATGTATGCAATTTATATTTTCTAATAATCTAAGAATTTATTTGAATGCCACTATGTTGTACAAGAACATTATAATTTGGTATAATAAAAGGAGCTTTGATGTGCACAATCATACCAGAAACATTTGAAATTTTTGACTTTTTTTTATCTATCTTTGAACATTTTACATAATTTTTCATATCTATCTAAAGAACTCATTTTCAACTAGCATATTAATAGTTGTCTAAATAAACTATAGAAACATCGTTAACCTTTATAGTGAAATACAAAGAAAAATAAAAAATGGTGAATTATGTCAACAAGAAAGTAGATGCAAAATAAAGGATTAATATGTGGACACAGTAGTCATCCAAAGACATAGATTCAATTTATATAACTAAAATTGAATATTTCAAGCATTTAAAAAAATGTTGATATATATAATTGTGATTTCTAACCCCAAAATGTCACAATTTTAATTCCTTGAAGAGCCTCTATAAGTGGCCTCTCTTTAACAATTTATATCGAAAGAATGTCCTAGCACCTATGAAGTTTAATATCTTTCAATATTTATAGTAATTTCATTGATATTGTCTTGCACTAGATGCATAATTTTGTCCAATTTTGATTAGTACATAGTTACTTGATATATGCCCAATTTTGTTCTACATATGGGATTCTTTGTTTAATGCACATGGACATTGTTTTTGTGTAAGATTTCCCAAACTATTATCATCTTTGGGCAATTTTTTTGTGTTAATTTCATAGCTTATGAAGTTCATATGCATGTGGGCATTTTTAGTTCATTGAGCTATTTAGTTCTTGATCTTTTATGGAGTCTATGGTGGTTTACAATTTTCTTGCGAGGTTGGAATTACTACCTATAATGTTCTTGGTGGGAAATCTTATATTTTTTTCATCTTTCATGAGTTTTTCTTTTGCCTCTTATAAAATACATATAATTTTTTTTTTCTAAAAGATTAATTAAAATTTCAATAATACTACCACTTTCATTTAAATATATAATTTATATCTGATATTTAATATAAATATAACACTGACCTCCATATAATTAACATTTAATATTTATATGTCCTAGTATCTATATATTCACATCTTATCCATGAATCTAGATTAATTGTTGGTTATCCATATGCATTTCATTTGATTAGCTATGGTTAAGCCTAGGGAAAATTTACGCATTCATAAGACTTTTCACATTGAGGAGTTTTAAATTGAACTTCATTCTTAGTTTTAGAATGAAGATAAGTTTGGGAAACCTAAACATGTTCATGCTTAGCCTTGAAAGCTTTGAACAACTCAAGTAGAAATAGAAGCCAAATAGTATATATCATTCTAGAACAATAAGTCATTAATGAAAATATGGGTTTCATGGTTAACAATGGTTTTTTTTTCAAGAGACAATACTTTCTCAAGAAGTTGTATTTATGATGGAAGATAAGTATTTGTCAATCAAATCTATAAGCATTAATGTGTTAAGGGGATTCAATTAAATATAAGAGGGGATTCATTCTAAAAAAAGGAAGGATTACTTCATGAGGGATGTATAGATGGGAATCACCATCCGAGAACAGTGACAAACCACTTGGTAACACGTAATCATGATAATGATTATTTTTTAGAGTGTACACTCATTCTCATGGATAATTAATTGATCTAGATAAGGCTTAAGGGTGCATAATAGGGCTTAAGGGGTTTACCTATAGATTGAATTTCTAAGATTGATTAAAAAGATTGAACATTGAAATTAAAGATTAATTATAAAGTTAGATTTTAAAGATTGATTTAAACTTACAATTGATATAAAAAGATTTTTTAGTAAGATTGATTAATTAGATTGATGAAAGATTGAACATAAATTAAATATTAATTTTAAAGATCAATTAATTTTTAGCTTCAATTACAAAATCTGGAAACATGTATCAATGTATATATATATATATATATATATATATATATATATATATATATATATATATATATATATATATATATATATATATATATATATATATATATATATATATATATATATATATATATATATATATATATATATCTCAAAAATCAAACATGTACATCAATGTTTAAATGTCTATATAGTGCAAAATCCAAACATGTGTCAATGTACAAATAGATCAATATACAAAACATGCACCTACATATCAATGTAAATGTACACACACACACACACACATATATATATATATATCTCAAAAATCAAACATGTACATCAATGTTTAAGTGTCTATACATATATATCACAAAATCCAAACATGTATCAATGAACACATCAACTACGTTGATGATCACCATCACGTGCTAGATGTGCGGGCCTGTGTGGATCCTCGTCCTGCTGGACCTGAGTCTGTAAATGTAAATATAATGTTACATATATATATATATATATATATAAGAACTTGAAATGTAAATAAATTTTATAAAATTTTAATTTTTAATTTATTTCAAGTGTACCTCTGTATCATGATGAATCGGATCAACAGGCTCCTCTAAATCTCCATATGCAGCACCTGTCGCAATGTCCTGTACCACATTTAAATACATTTAAATTTAAATATAGAACTATATGTACACATGTATATCTATATAAATTGAAATTAAATCCAGATTCTTGTACCTGCTGTAATGCACGTCCAAGGTCGGATAACTCAGAAGAGTGCAAGGACATTGCATCAGGATCAATGGCGTCGTCCATAAGCAAATCTGAGAATCTACTATGAACTCGTGAGGTCGTAGCCTGTGTCTGCTGTGTGGGAGCCTGTGTATGCTGTGTGGGAGCCTGTGTATGCTGTGGAGGCGGTGTAAGATCATCCACACTCTGTCTAGAGGAACCTGCCTCTGCATCTGAGCTCTGACCTCGACTGCTGCCTGTGGAGGATCTACGACACTGTCCTCCTCCAATGAAAGTAGGTAAATCACGTGGCTCAATCCCATGCAATGTAGAAATCCTCTGGTAAGCAGCCAGGAGATCACTCACTAACATACCACTAATCTCACGCACGCGATCCTCCGGTAGTCGTCCTATCTCATCTGGAGTAGGAAGATCAAATCTGATGTATGGGTCATAAAATGGACTAGATGGTGATACACCTGCACTCGTCCGTGATCGAAGCATGTACCTACCCACACGATCAGATGAAAACTGCTCAACCTGAGTCGCAATGGTGGCAATGCTAGAATACATATCTAAACATGTGTCCTCAGCTGCAACCTGCCCAGCTCTAGTGTAGGCCTCCAAACCTTTTGGAAGAACCAAAAGGTTTTGACCCACCAATGCCCTCTTACTAGGGGGCTGTGGTATATCGGGTCGTCTACACTTATCCTGATATCTCCCCCGACCCTGACCAGCATGTGGAGGTAGATCTGTGTAGTCAACATCATAGCCCAAATGAAACTCTGCAAACAATTGTTTGCAGAAATATAGTGGCACCTCATCCTTTTGGGGCCACATATGATGTGCTGCTAACCATCTAGGATATATAAAAGGGGCCACTATGTCATCTGTACAAAAAGTGACCCTATATGCTCGAACCACCCTCTTATTGATGTAATGGGTGCCAAACATGTTCTTCACCTGAGTGACTGAGACATCTGAATCAACTGTCCTCCAACCTACTGTCCCTATGACAGTGCTAGATAGGCTATGATAAAAAACATCAATCGATACATCGTCATATGGATTGTATGATTCAGCCTTTTGAATCATACTCATGAGCTCAGTGCGTATAGCTGTCAATTTCTCCCTATTAGGGAGAGTAGTACTATTCTGCAGTGTTCGCTCTAATGCAGTCAGAGCAGCCTGCATCCTAGAGATAGTCTCATCTCTACGACTATCTCTAGCATGTGGGGCCTGGGTACTATTATGGTCTGAGGGAGCTCGTGATCCATGACTATCATGGACACTCTGATCTGAACCACTAGAAGCCATGAGTGATATGCACACAAAGGTAATATATATCTAGATCTAGATATAGATAAAAAATGCTCGCTGCAAGTAGGCACATGTGCACATATACATACATCCAAATATTAGAAAATCAATTGATATATATATATATATATATATACAAATTAATTTAAATAAATTAAAAATATCTAACTTTCAATTTGTACATGTATTGTACAATACTTCAAGTAAACATGAAAACATTTTAAAAACTTCAAACAAACACACATGAACTAATTTTCAAATGCATTTTTACATAATATAAATTAAATTATATTAAATTAAACATTTAAATTCATGCATTTACATATGCACATGTGTAATATTTTTAAATATTTAAAAACATAATTTAAACTTGAAGGCATTTACACATGTATTCAATCATGGTAGTAGAACTAATTCATGTGCACGCATATTCACTAATTTGAATGCATATTTACATGTACATATTTACTTTACACACATGACAAAAATTAATTTGTACAAATTTCCATAACTAGAGAGGGAAAAACATTATATTGAAATTAAATACTAAAAGAAATGGTGAAAATGTATAATAATTTGGAAAGGGGTTCATGGGTCTTAAGAGTCTTAAGAGTCTTAATTAGGTTGAAAGTAACCTGGTCTTATGGGTCTTATGAGCTCGTCTTAAGGGTCTTATGAGATCGTTTTATGGTTCTTAACCTGGTCTTAAATGAGCAAAGTGTTAAGAGTTCAATGATAGCAAAGTGTTCAAACAAACAATACTATTTCAAATCAATTTAGTTGGCTACCTTGGCTTTATAGAAAGTTATATGATATTGATGGTATAGTTTTCTTGTGGCTTGATAATAATTAAATGATTAATTTTGTATTACAAAGTGTGATAAGTTAAAACACATTAGTATGCAAATGTTATCTAATAATTGTTATCAGATAACTATATAATTCTTAGGATTTACTATGACATCTTTCTTCATATTGTCTTTCCTGTCTCACAACTATAGGTCTTATAAAGATGAATGCCAATATCATGGTCCAACTCTAAAATATCAAAAAGAAAGTAATGCAATTTCAAAGATATATACTAAATATTTGGGCTAAATCAAAGAGTGTTACAATGGATAATGATACTTTATTTCAACATTTTTGTGACTATTATGTGTTTTGGTTATGCTAGTCTATTTTGTTTCTTTCCATTTATTGATATAGCATCTAGTCATTATTAAACTACTTTGTTCAATATTAAAAAACATGACAACTTAAAACTTAAGGATTAATTTATCAGGAGTCAACAATGAAATAAAATAAAAGTGCATGCTATAAAGAAAAGTTGTTTTAATATATAACTTGATCTAATGGCATGAAAACAATATAACTCGAACAATGATGATTATTGAATGCATAAGGTAAGTTGCTTACTACACTGTTTAGTCATTTAACCTAGGTAGCGGTTGCACTTGTCCTTGTCATTTGGGTCCTATTGGGTCTTAAGGGTCACATTAGGTCTTAAAGGTTTTAATTAGGTCTTATTGAGCCAAGTGAGGGTGAACTATTTTGACCTATTAAGTTCTATTAGGTCTTAAGTGGTCCTATTAGGTCTTAAGGGTCCTAATAGGTCATATTTAGTGGATGTTAAGTCTTAAAAGTGTTCTTATTAGGTCAGTAAGAGTAGATAGTCCATTATGTTTTAATTTTGATATTATTAAGTTAAATATTGGATCTTATAATTACATCCATCCTATTAGGTTTTAATGGTCTTATTAAATGTCTCAAGGGTAGGTGGACTATTTCATGTTTTTAAACGTTTCAGTTTACATTTTACTTAAATTATATATGTTTTCTATGT
The DNA here is from genome assembly GCA_027943335.1 of Chamaecyparis obtusa. Lineage (NCBI taxonomy): Eukaryota > Viridiplantae > Streptophyta > Pinopsida > Cupressales > Cupressaceae > Chamaecyparis > Chamaecyparis obtusa. Next base: position 1,487,232 of record BSBK01004640.1, on the reverse strand, counting down.
TTAAGTTTTATTTGTTAATTTTGTACATTTTTAAAAGTAAATACAATACATATTAAGAAAAGACTTTTTTTAACATATGAATATTAAAAAAATAATTAAAAAATATTTAAACAACATATATACATAAAAAATAACTAAAAAACACAAACAAAAAAATAATAATAATAAAAAAAAAAATCTACCTCTGACTCGGCCGAGTTGCACTATCACTCTTTAGCCGCTTTCCTTAGCCCCTCACTGTTCAAATGAGGGGCTAAAACCATTGAGCGGGCTATTAGTAGTCCCTTGTAGACTCGGCCGTGTCCTACTCGGCCGAGTAGGACTCGGCCGAGTCTCCGCGGCCACGTAGGTGCCATTCGGCGCCCCGTGGCACCTCCCCTTCTTCGGCCGAGTAGGACTCGGCCGAGTCCTACTCGGCCGAATATGACTCGGCCGAGTTAGTCGGGTTAGCCAAAAGGGTGACACCCGATTGTGCTTTTACCCTGCAGATGCTCTTAGCAGAAGGCAACTATTGCTGACAGAAATGCAGATTGAAGTGGTTGGGTTCAAGGAACTCAAGAATTTGTATCCAGAGGATCCTGATTTTGGTGAAGCTTGGAAAGCTTGTACAGAACCTGTTACTCTAGATAGGATGAAATGGTTGGATTTCATCATCCAGGATGGTATGCTATTCAGAGGAAGTCAGTTGTGCATTCCACGAAGTTCTATGAGGGAGAATCTCATCAAGGAGAAGCATAGTGGAGGATTGGCTGGACACTTTGGTCATGATAAAACCCTTGCTTTGGTTGGTGAGAATTATTATTGGCCACAATTGCAGCAAGATGTGAAGAAGTTTGTACAGAGTTGCAGAGTATGTCAGATGGCGAAAGGAGTGAAGCAGAATACAGGGTTGTATCAGCCATTACCTGTACCAGAGAAGCCTTGGGAGGATATTAGCATGGACTTTGTTCTTGGTTTACCGAGGACTCAGCGGGGACATGATTTAATTTTTGTGGTGGTTGATAGATTTTCAAAGATGGCACATTTCATTCCCTGCAAGAAGACTAATGATGCTGTTCATGTAGCAGAATTATTTTTCAGAGAAGTAGTGAGACTTCATGGTTTGCCAAAGACCATAGTTTCAGATCGGGACACTAAGTTTGTTGGATATTTCTGGCGTACATTATGGAAGAAGTTGAAGACAGATTTGAAATTCAGTTCATCACATCATCCACAGACTGATGGACAGAGAGAGGTAGTGAATAGAAGTTTGGGAAATTTGCTGAGATGTTTGGTTGGAGATAAGCCAACAGGATGGGATTTGATTTTACCACAGGCGGAATTTGCATACAATAATTCTGTCAACATGAGCACTGGTAAATCACCATTCCAGATTGTATTTGGAAGTAGTCCGAGAAATGCATCTGAATTAAGGAAGATAGATAAAAGAGAAATAAGTAGTGCTGACGCTGAGGATTTTGCAGAACACTTGAAGAACATCCATGGGGAGGTGAGGAAGCATATTACCAAGATGAACGCACAGTATAAGGCTAAGGCAGATGAGAAAAGGAGGTATAAGGAATTTCAGGTTGGAGATGAAGTCATGGTTCATTTGCGAAAGGAGCGGTTTCCAGTTGGTACATATAACAAGCTGAAAATGAAGAAGTTTGGACCATGTAAGATACTGAAGAAACATGATTCAAGAAACGCGTATGAGGTAGAATTTCCTACTGAGCTAAATATTTCACCAGTGTTTAACATTTCAGATTTGACAGAGTATCATGAAGGAGGTGTTGAAGATGAGATCACAGCAGCATAGTGGAGTATTCCAGCAACTAGTTCAGACACTAAGGAGATCGAAGATATACTGGACAGTCGTGTTGGCAGAAGCACAAGGAACAGGACATATGAAGAATATCTGGTCAAGTGGAAAGGACGACCTATTGAAGATTCATCATGGCTAACAAAGGTGGAGGTTAACCGTCTTGGTTTTCCTCTGCACACCTGAGTCGTGACAGGGTCATTTCTCAAATTACCCTGGGTGTGTGATGCAGGAGCATCCTGGGTGTAAGAGCAATCTTGCATCACCCAAAAACATTTCTATTTTTTGAATTCAATAAGGGCTATCTTGTGCAGAGCTGCTATTTATGGAAAGTTACTATTTTTGGTAATTTTCGTATGTGCTCAGAATGATCTGATTTCTTTCTTGGAGGTTCATTTTGGTCATATAAGTCTGCCAGTAAAGTTTCATTGCCAGATCAAGTGTATATTGGAAGATATTGAAGATTTTCGGTATTGGCAGCAGGGGACAGAAACTTTGAACTCAATTTTGAAGGCTTTAGAGGCCCCGGATGAGGTCGAATTTTGGGCTGAATGAAGCTTGCTTAATTCAAGCGTTGTAGAGCTCCTCACCCCCTTTCCGAAATGGGGTTACAATAGTCAATCGGGTCAACTGGTGATGACTTATGGTCTTCGGAAGTTGGGTCACCTGAAATGGCGGAAAATGATTTTTTTCTTCAAAATTTATGTTCGGGTTTCAAAATTTATTTTGAGCCGACTATGATGTAATGAAATGTAAAATAAAAATAATTCTAAGTTTGGTCGGCCTTATTGGCTAAAATTCTGGAACCTTCCCAGGCGGTGGAAAATTGCCTATATAAGGAAGGCTGTATTATTGTCTTAGGCAGTTTAGAATAGTTCTGGGTATTGATTCGAGGCTTTGTCCTACAAAATATTGTAAGGGAATGCCCATGTGGCTTTGCATATTGTAATTCTGAAAGTTTGTAATTCCACATTTGTGGAGATAATAAGAAGCCAATTTTCTGTTCTTGCATATTGTTGTTGTTTCTCTATTTCTGTTATGTGTTTGTGGTATTAAGGGGAGCACCCTTCATCAATTAAGTATCACTACTTGAGGGAACAAGTTCAAGAAAAGAAAGTAAGATTGAAGTACGTGAAATCACAAGAGAAACTTGTTGATATATTTACTAAACCCTTATCGAAGGACACATTTGAATACTTGAGGAGTAGATGAGGGGTCCATCCCCTATCTAATAGTCACTAAGTTGATTAGGAGGTTGCATCAACCTGTACTTTATCAAAATATCTAATGATATTGATGCATAATGTTCACACTTTGGGTTTCCTAAGGTTGTGAAAGATGGAAGACAAACTGAATATGAATATTAGTACATGCAAGGTACTAGGATCTGAACCGAACACAAGAGATATTGATTTGGCTATTGAAAAGATGATTATTTTCTTTTTGGCATTGTTGCCAAAGAGAGAGATGATTCAATGAAATATCTATATAGTGAGAGAAATTTAATGAATTATTTATCTATAGGAGAGATGGTTACATGATTGAAGCAATAGAGAGAACAAAAAAAAGAGAGATTACTGAAAGGGATAGTATTGATGTTCTATAGTGATTAAACATATTAAATGTATAAGCTAGGGAGAGCTTACTGAGTTATAGAATTTGCATACATAGTTGTAGAATAAATGTTTGGTATTCTATGGAATATTTCATATTGTGTTGCCATCAATGCCAAAGGGAGAGATTGTAGACTACAACTGATTGAATATCTTGAAGGAGAGATTGATAACTTCAAAAGACAATGATTGATGATCGTCAAGCTACTAAGGTATATGTGACACATTAAATTAGTTAATGTATTGCGATTGATGTCAAATAGTTTTGACTATACTTATCATGATGGTTACAAACATATGAAGAAGGAAATAATGGTGAAGGAATGAGATATCTACATGAAGATGACATGTATGAAAAATATATGAATATGGTATTCATTGGGTAAGTTATTGATGAGTCTATGATATTATGTTAGTGATTTGTTTGTATTACATGATTTTGTTATATTGGATTGAAGATCAAGAATGAACAAGTTTATGTGGTCAGTAAATGAAGAACTTAGTATACACTGAGTTGGAATAGTGTACACTGAGAAAGTGTAGTGTATACCGAGTACAATGTTAACCAAATTAGCTATCACTGACACAACATGGTATTGATCGAGTGAAAGAAATAGATGGAACATATGACTATCGACTAAAAATGATGAGATGGACAATTATGAATGATTCTGAGGTTAAAGATAAAGTTTGTTATGATGATCAAACAACTAAAAAAATTCAAGGATGATCGGATGGAGGAAAATGAAACGTGTTACTGACATAACTGCTGAAGAAGGTTAAAGAGGCAAAATCAACAGTGAAGATTAAGAGGAAAAATCTATGGCTAGAAATAAAATGGTTTATTATGTCTATAAAAGGAGACAAGAGATTCATATTGAATTTTGGAATGCACATGAGAAGATTGCATTCATGCGAAGCTGGTCAAACAGGTTGAAGACAGAACCGAGCAATTCTGCAGACAACACTGAGCGTTAGAGAAAAGGAATTACCAAGAAGAATAGAGTTGGAGGAAACAAAGAGATTGAATTGAGTATAATGGCCAGAGGTATTTTGAGCTTAGCATGGATATGAAAATCTACAAAATAAGTTGTATTTGAATCAAATCATTATTGTAACATTCTAACAATTTCTATAGATAAATCTCTTAACTGAGTGGGACTTAACAATCTTTATATTTCAATATGACATTCAATGAATGTTGATTATTTTCTTGTTGACCCCATAGTGAATGTTTGGTCACGGAGAACTGTTAGTTATAAATCCTCTAACCAGGTCACACCTTATAGTGTATTATTGTAACCTTTAACATGGTTGGTTCTTAACCGATCCCACTTCAAAATAGTGAATTATTTTGGGTTATCGGTCCCAGGTGGTTTTCCCCCTAACAAGGTTTCCTCGTTAAAAATCAAAGTGTTATATGTGTATGGATGTGGTGAATTTTTATTTTAATTTACACATTACTCTAATTGGATTGATTGGTAAATACACTAGTTAATTTACTGCTATTCGGTAGATGAACATAAAGGCATAGTTAAAGTTTTACTGAGTTGATTATATTATTTGAAATTTTTTTTTTATACACCAGGGAGTATTTGGGACTGTAGGATAACTGGACTTAACTGATTCACACCCCCCCCCCCTCTCTGTTATCTAACAAAGGAGGATAAGGAGATTGAAATGTATTTTGGCCCAAGTGCAAAGAATATTTATAGGAGTGAAAAGAAACATAAACCTTCTTATGCAAATAAGGTATGGACTCATCTTCAAAAAGGAAAACATTGCAATCTCCTATATCTGTATCAACTTTAGAGAAACCTACACCAATGTTGTTCTTCTCCATAGATTCAAAGGTTCTAGCTACTATGGACTTAGAGGAAGAAAAAGAGTTGCAACAGTCTATTAAAAGGACCACTCAGAGATCTAGTTGGTTCCAAACAACTGGGAAAAAGGAAGCCAAAAAGAAGGATAAGCTTGTAATTGATATACAAAATGAAGGTGTAGAAGAGAAAGGGGATGAAGAAACATAGTATGAAATGCCTATTCTACGAAATGAAGAAGCTAAAAATGATGAGGAGTTTTGCATTGAGCAAGAGGATCAAAATATATCAAAAGAAGGGGATATGAAGGAACACCTAGATCACCATGAGGGAAAAGAAGGAAATCTTGACCAATTAGCTAAGTTGGCCACTACAGAAACTCAGGGCGTTGTTGAGACAATTACTAAAGCAATTCATGATATAGGTAAATCTGTAATACCTCCTCCTATATCATGGCATTCAATGACATTTCATTTATGGGAACAACTAAAATAATTAAAACAACAAAAAATTGAATGGAACAAAGACAAAAAATATGAAACTTTAGTTTGAAAAAGGGATTGAGAGTAAAGAGGTGGAAATAACAAGACTAAACACAAAGGTAGAGAGAATAGGAAACCTTGTTCCAAAAATTATTAGTTGCAGACCTCCTGCCAGGGTCTATATATTGTATTTAAGCAAAAGGTTCCTAAGTTTTCAATTTATGTAAATATACTACATAATCTACCTTCTTCAATGGTTATCCCTAAGGAACACTTTGATGTTTTTTAGAATATCCAATTGAAATACAAAATTCCATGTGTGAGTTTTACTTGCATAATTTAGCCATCCCTTATAATCCAAATTAAAATCCCTTGTTATATATTTATGATTTACAAGTGAGGACATTTTTCTCTTATACATTTAATGATAAGAACAAATGGGATCAAATGGGGAGGTATAATGAAATGGAATAATCAGAAATATTAGAATTTTGAGAAAAATCTATTAACCCAGATGTTATTCTTAATAATTGGTTAATCTTTATGAACAAATCAGAGGTGCGAAGTTAGGTGTTGCAAAATAGGAAGGAAAACTATGAGATGTTTACTCGAATGGTCAAGTCTGATGGAAGAAAAATACTCACACATGTAGCAAATTGATTAAAGGAGTTATCTAATGATCTAAAAAGTAAATAACATCACTCTCTTTTTAATTACCATGCTGCTATTCACAGAGACACAATATATATGTAGTTGGTTGAACATTAGGAACTCACCTAATTACCTTTAATATTCCAACCTCCCCCGTTGCTCTATCCAATTCCAGATTTGCGTAGAATTGAATACTCAGAAGAACAAGAAGAATCTACATGGAGAAGGATTGGAAGGTTCAATGGGTTCTACTAGAATCCCATAACTACTAATCTAGGCATGATTGGATCTATAAACTTTAGGTATTTAGCTATGTTTTAGAACTCTTCTGTAGTGACTGCTTTGAGACAAGAAGGACAGTAGTAGGGGGGAGTGATGAGTAGGTTTTTGGTGTTTTTATATGACTTTATAGCTTTGTCTAAGACTTTATAAATTACTATGGTTATGTATTTTATGCTCAAAGACTTAGTACTTTAATATGATTTTAAGGATACTTTTATGCTACAAAAACAATACCATATATATATATATATATATATATATGGTCTAAAATATAGTCACGTGACAATTTATAAATTAAATGTGATGAAATTTAGATTAAATATTATATAAAGAGATATTTTTCTCCTGATTAGGTTTTGCAGTTTTTAGTGAGATGGTCTGGCATAATTCTCGTGGCTATGACTGTGCATCTTCTTGTAGCCAAGGACTAGTTGAGCATTGACATAGTCTTTACAATTCAAAGCATCATCATAAACTTGTTCAATTTGGAAGACTTATTCTAAGTTATGTTAATAGGAAGATAATGATTTTCTACTTTCAAATGACATGTGTAAAAGTAGTTAAACTATTTGTAACTAATCTAAGAGTCATAGTAATGATAGGACTCCATCTCTTAAGTACATGTTGTCTTTATTATCAATCTATCTTCTCCAAGATCTGGGGACCTCGCATGCATAGAAGGTTGACTCGTTTAGGGCCTTGGAAGATTATATATTGTAATCCACGAAAGGATGTAGGGACGCCATTTTTCTTTGCTGGATAATATACAATTATTATAGTTAATTTTGCATATTTGTACTTTGTCAATACATATTAATGAATGATGAATAGAAATATTGCTCACCAATCTATTTTCTTCTATTAAGTACAACTGGTAGTATCTCAAGGGGGCCCACTTGAGGTACATCTCCATTGAGCATTTTCTTTCAAATATTGTAGTGTAGTAGTTGAATAGTGTAGTAGTATATTCCATTTCTTGGGTAGAATCTACTAAAGATTATTGTTTATGTTACATGACTCTATTCCTATAGCTCGAAAAATATTAGTAAATAGATGTTTATAAATGTTTGATTTATTTCTATTTAATTCCTTGGATCCTTTTAATTTATTTGAAGTTAAGTAGTGAGGAGTCATGTTAGAATTGCATTGTGGTTAAGTAGGTTAATTTCTAGTTTTAGAATTTAGAGGATAGTTTCTTTATTGTATTTCATTCAATAGATAGATGAAAATTTGAATAGAATACTGGTTCACATATTGTGCCAACCCATTTCAAGTACACAATTCTGGTTTGACAAGATTAAATGTGAACCATTACTAGGAAAGATTACTCAAGTATAATATTTACTTGTAGATTTTAGGCTCTTAGGCCATTTAATCATGAATGGTTAATGAGACTCTACATTTTTGGCATTGTTGTTGAGGATGGTGCTAAATCATCATTTCATTTTCACTTCTTATGCTTTCCTTAAGTATAGTTGTGTTTTTAGTAGATTAGAAATAGGAAAAATATATTCCAGCACTCTGTATTTACTAACATTATGCATGGCCAAGGGAATTCTATGTTCTTCACGCTTGTATGCGTCGAAGGAGGGATCCCATTGAAGATTCCTTCCTTCAAGTAGTTGACCAAGCCAAGAAGAAGTGATACCAGGAGTACGAGAAATTAAAGAAGAAATTCCTCAACAAATAAAGTTTGCGACGCTAGTGCAGGGATCTCATCAATTAGTAGAAATTGAGAAGTTAGAACCATAAGCCAATATGGCTTTGCCTCAAAATTCCCCACCTGGTTCCCCTAGTTTCCATTCCTCGAGATATAGTGGGGTAGGGAATGATGCTACACTAACCTTTAACTTTCCCATTGTCCACCAACATAGGTGCACTACTAATGAAGAATATGCCTCCTTTTGCTCTTCCAGAATTTCATGGATTTGTTACTAAGGATTAAAAAAACTTCTCTTTGAGTTTTATATCTTGTGTTGCAACTATGAATACATCACTAATGCTCACCGATTGAATATGTTTCCTGCAACTCCCAAGGATTTTGCCTTCAGATAGTTCATGGGATTGGAGAGAAATGTTGTTGCAACATGAGCCACCATAAAAGAAAAGTTCCTAAAGAACTATAAAGATGATTTTAGGGGAGGATATTTGAAATGTGATGAAATCTTTAGAATGACTAAAAAGGAGGACGAACCATTAGAAGATTATCTTGAAAGGTTTTTGTCCAATCTTAAGAAGTCCAAATACAATAATCTAGGAGAAGATTTAGTAAAGCTAATTTTCCTTCAGGGAATTCATGAAGACCACATGGATACATTGGACTTGATGGTTGACAGGGACATCTCTCAATCTTCTTGGAATGATATCCAAAACCTCTCAAGGAATTATTTAAGATCATGAAGAAGACCATGAGCATCAAATCCTTAAATTTCAAAGCTGTTGCTAGAGTCTCACAAATGGAAATTAGTAACCTACTTATTAATATGAAGTGGGATATTATCAATCACATGGAAACTCAACTAGATACTCTACAAGACAAGAGGAAGAAATAAGCAAAAGTTGCTTTAGCGGAGTATTTCCCTACTTGTCACTACAAGGAAAAGGATTGCAATTGTAAAATGATTGCTAGTATGAACATGATTTCAAAGCTTTGGAGGACAAGTTCAATTTTGTCAAGTAGCTCAAAGAAAACCATGGACTCAAAGACAAGGTATGCTCCAAGATCCCTTGCCCTATTCAAAATTTCCTGCATGGTCAAATCAAAGCTCTCCATCATGTATGAATTATGGTAATATGTCACGGAACACCCTACAAGGAGCTTCACCTCCACCACAAGGCCAATCATCTAATTGGAAAAATCTACCACATACTTGGAAGCAACCAACAATGAGCTGACATCAACCTTCATGAAGAGGAAATCAACCTTGGGGCCAACAAACTCAAGGGTTACAACAACAACCTCAGCTACAAGGACCCTTAGTTCATCAAGCCATTATGCCAAATCCTCGCAACCCTCAAAATCAACCCGCACGAGCCACTCTAGATTCTTGCTCAACATGCACCTAACCCCAATAACCAGCCAGTTCCTCAAGCCTATTTTGGGGATATACAACAATATCCTTCTTATGTCATTGATGTTAATAATGTGCACTTAAGATTAGACAAAACATTGGATTCCCCAATGCCTCCTATTATTACTGAAGTTCAAGAAGATAGATAGCTCCACAATTGTGCAACCTCCATTTAGTCAGCAAGGCCCGCAAGATAATTCAGAGCAAGTACTTCAAACACCCTTGGCCTCTGAAAATCAATCTACCATATTTCCCGCAAGGCTAATTAAGCACAAAATTGACATGGCTCCTAATTTTGACTTTCTAGAACAATTAAAAAATATAAGCATTAGGATTCCCTTATTTCAAGCAATTAAGGATGTCTCTATCTCTAATAAGACTGTTAAGGAGTTGTGTATTAAGAAACTAGGTAAAAAAAGATCCTACCATTGTGCATGTCATGGGTAAGTTAGCCAAACTTATGTTAGGAAAGCTTGTCATTCCCAAGTATAATGATTCAATTACAAAATGATGTTGACCGTGGCTGGAATGAGAGTGAGCTAGCTTATGGTTGTTGGGATGATGAAGACTAGGGTTCAGGGTGGGAAATTAACACACAAACTAAGCATGTCTCTGGTTGGTTCGTAGAGCCCTTGGGTTGGTCTCCCAATTCTCAACCAGAGTTTGTGCCACATGTTCCTGATGCAATGGATGAGTAAATTGAAGAATATGCTAAGTGTTGGTATGTTTTTGGCTTGGGAAGGTTTTTTCAGAATTGTTTGTGACAACATACCTCGTAATCCAGATCCATCACGGATATATGTGTTACTATTGTAATATTTTGTTGTTTTTTTCTCACCATATGGTTTCAACACATTCTTTGTTTAAAGGTCAAGATATTTGGACATTCAATGCACTATACAACGATATTGCTTGTATTTAGTAGTTTATAGGTTGTGATACTTATAATTTTGTAATGAGCAAGGATATCAAGTTTTTTTACTGGTTCTTTCTCGATTGAGCTCTTGAACCAGTTTTTATATAAATAATATATATGCAGTGGTATAACCACTTTTGCTTTAAAAAAAAATGATTCAAGAAACCTTGTAGTTAATGAACTACTATTAATGGTATTATAATTCCAAATGCCCTAGTTGATCTTGGAGCTTCCATTATTGTTATGACGAGAAACAATGCAATCTCTCCAATTAACAGAGCCTAGACTTATCCCATAGTCCTGCAACTTGTAGATAATTCCGCTCTCAAACCAGAGGTTATAGTTAAAGATTCAGTCATTACTCTTGATTCATGGGAGTAACCAACAAATTTTATGATTCTTGAACAAAAGGCTAATTTAAGCGAATATCCTCTAATCATGGGTAGACCTTGGTAAGCAAATGTAGATGTTTTTATTGGATGTAGGTTGAGAGAAATACTAATATCAAATGGCAATGTAATTGAAAAGCCAGTATTGTACCCTCCAACTTAGCCACAACAAGAAAATGAACTATTCATTTGGTTTACTTTAGGGGGTGGAGAGGAGGATTCTTTGGCAATACTTATGATAACATGAAATAATCATGTTTTTCGCAACACATTTTGATATCAAATATAATTTCATGAGAAGAACAATAAGCAATGAACAAATCTACTTAAAGTTTTGTAAATTAGAAGATCAACTAACACTACATCACATAGTAGAAAAAAAATAAAAATAAACACCCAATTTAAATATTATGTTCATATTAAAGCAACTAACTATAAATATTAAAGACATTAAAACCTCCTTATAAAGGGTTTTGGAGTCTCTTCAAAACCTGTTTTTCCCTTAATAAAAAACTATAGACATTAAAAAAGAATATTAAATTAAATAACTTTTTCCCATTATAACTAGTTGTAATTGTGAGTAATTATATAAAAGAAACACAAAGACAACTATTGATTAACATTTTTTAAAATTAGTTTCTATAATTAATATAATTAATTTGCAAAGCAAAGTTTGTGTCAAAAAGTGGTAGGTTTGTTTATCTATAAATTAGAAAGTTTAAAATAATAGTTGAACTTAGAAATGTGAGTTTTGTTTTAAAAAATGAAACAAGAAATTACCTAGATTTTTTTTAAAAAAAAGATAATTTGTTTCACTTTGTGTGTAAAAAGACAATTTCAAATTTGAATCTATTAAAAAACATTTGATTTATTTTGATATGAGAGATAGTACAATAATCATATCCTAAAGATGCATGTTTTAGGTGGTCCAAATATTTAAAATTAATAAATATTAATATATTTTAAGGATGAAATGTAACAACCAACTTTTTTCAACAATTTTAAGTAAAAAAATTGTATTTAAATTTTGATAAAGTTAAATATATTTTTAGTTGGGAAAAAAATTAATTTTAAATTGTTAAGAAAATAATTGCTAATAATTGGTTAAGAGATATAAAACTCTTGCTTTAAAACATTTTAATGCTTTTTTAAAATAGTGCATTGTTATAAGCAATTGGATTAAAAAAAACGAAGTGGGTCCATCTCAATTAACACTCTTGATTATGTGGCGGAAGGTGCTTTCAAATTATGATTTTCATCTTCCATTATTAAGGCCCGTTTGGTACATGGAATACCAAATACCAGATATAGTCAATTCTGGAAGATGTTGCAATTCTGGAAGATACAAATCCTGAAAATGATTTCTAGAATATGGGATGCCCTGTTTGGTTCACCCGGAAGATGACTAAGAAGATGCATAAGGAATTTTAATTTCTTTAAATTCGTGTGTATACATCTGTATATATACACACATACATGTGTGTATATATACATATATGCACACGTGTATATATACACATACACACGTGTGTATGTGTATACATGTGTGTATATACACACATGTATACACATGTGTATATATACACACATACACACATGTATACACGTGTATATATACACACACATACACACGTGCGTTTATATATACACACGTGCATTTATATACACACGGGTGTATATATACACACATACATGTGTGTATATACACACATGTGTATATATGTACACAAATACACACGTGTATATACATATACACACATATACACGTGTGTGTATATACACACATACATGTGTGTGTATACACACATATACACGTGTGTATATACACACATACATGTGTGTGTATACACACACATACATGTGTGTATATAAACACGTGTATATATATACATAAATACACACGTGTATATACATATACACACATTTATGTATATATACACACACACATGTGTATATACACATGTATATACGCACATATGTATATATACATCCTTATATATATACACAAATACACATGTGTATATACATATACACACATTTGTGTATATATACACGTGTGTATATATACATGTGTGTGTATATACATGTGTGTGTATATACATGTGTGTGTATATACACACATGTATATATATACATCCTTATAGCAATATAATATACATCCTTATAGTCACGAATCCCACAAAACATTAAATTTGGTTTTATAAAAATTGGAATTTCCAATTCCACCTATTTGAGTGGAAGATGAAATGCCCATTTTGGGGGCAAAATTGGAATTTCGAAATTCCAATTCCAATTTTTTTGGATAGACACAAATAAGGAATTACATTATCCGAAAATCTAATTCCGAAATTAGAGCTCATATTCCATGCACCAAACGGGCCCTATAAATATTTGTGTTGGATGTCACTACAAGACCTTTTTAATTTAACTCAAAGATATAAATTTCTGAAAAAGCTGTCCTAACTAAAATATGATATTGTTAAAAATATTGAAGAAATTTGATTGCTAAAATTGAAAAGTTTAAATCACTAGTTAGATTTTGGTGGTTACCTATAGTTCTATAGTCTAACGGAGGCACTAAAAATTTAACAATGTAACAAATATATAGTGATGTGGTAACTTTGAAATCTTCCATATATTTGTAATCTTTTTATAAAGTCAATTAAAAGTTGAATAGTTTTAATTAACACTATAGCATTTTGAATTGTAGCATCTCCGTATCCTCCTCTTTTTCTCAAGTAAATTTGATAATAGCTTACATTTTCCATTCAATTATGCTGAATATTCATGATAGTTTTGTTTTATAAGATTCTTTTGGCTTTCATAACTAATAGATCATAATGTGATCTGAAACTTTATTGCAAAAATTTTTAACACAATTAAATTCACATTCTCTTAATTTTTCTAATATTATAAAAGTATAGAAATCTCTTTATCACAAATTATTAAATAAAAAAGATAGTCAAAATTTAACAAACTATTTTGTAGTATCACAGATAAAATTTTAATCTAATTTTTTATTCACATAATCTTACTCAAATACATTTTGTAGTGTTCCAGATAAAACCTAATCTAATTTTTTTTTCCCGTGAACAGAGATGTTTCACCCAATTGAGCCGGACTGTCATTACTGATATTGATTGTAGTTATAGTAGTTGTCAGAACTCAGTAATAAAGAATTGGGTCCATTCAATAAATCCACATTAAATGGGTGCCGTGTTACGCCTGTCAAAACATACTACATTGTTCTTCACCGGATCTCCATTTTTTCAGGTCTTAAAATCCATCACAGAACATTTCTATTTACACTGCGAATTTCAAGAAAACCACCTAAACTTCTGTCAAGTATAAAGCATCCAGCAAAAAGCACAGAAGATGAGAATGGGCTCTAAAATGATCATCCATAATAATCTATCAAACCCATCATAAGTTAACACAATCTACCGAGTATATACAATGTTACATACATTAATGAATAGGAACAGGCTGTTCTCGAGCAAATCTAGATTTCAACCCTGTAATCTTCCTAGTTTGATGATCTTTATCAAAGTTGGTTCCAAATGGATGAACAACGGAGCTATAAAACACACCAAAACCATTGCACAAACTTGTGGTAGAGAATAATCTAGAAGAACTCACCCACAACATCATATTCACGTACCCATCTCTGAGCTTAGCCAAATGGGCTTTGTTTGGAGCCGCCTTTTTTATTCTCAACTTGGGTGCAACTCTTATCCTCCCAACCTTGTATTTTTTCCTTCTATTCTTTGGCCCTTTGCCTCTCCTGCTCTTAAGTACTGTCTCCTCTGAGATTTTCTCGTATTTAACTGTTTGCTTGTCAAAATAATGAACAATGGACTTGCAGAACGAAAAAGAAGCTGCCTTCAAACCCATTCTAATGAACTTACAAAGCTTCAGTTTCCCTGAAAAAAAGGAAAGAAAATAGTGGTCTTAATAAGCAATAAAAAGATGAGGGCCATCTTCATCAATATAACACGGTAATTCATAAATGTTTGCTTGTCTATTGCTCCAGACTCATCTACTTACTCAACAAACCGTTTTATGATCTAATGCAACCTCCTTAACTAATGGGTCATCTGCCCACCAACCTTACATTATGTTATTCAATTCATTACTGAAGTGGTGGTTTTAGTATTAAACTGGTCTTGATAGTTCGGTTGTTTTTTAGGGTTTTACTTCGATATAAAATCTTTGTTGATCACGACGCCTAGAGAAAGAGATCAAACGTAGGGTAATATGTGAGTATCATATATGTTTTAGGTAGCCTTGAGTTGTTCAACTGCAGAAAAATAGGTGGATTCCTACGTCCAGAAGTTAATTGTTACGTATCAGTATCCTCCAAGTAGAAATGAGACGGTGAACTCCTTGCCTATTCATTCCATTCTCTCCCTCTTTTGGTTGTATTAAATCAATCTATAAAAAATAGTTATTTGTTTATTTTTGGTATGATTTTGTTCTAAGTATTAGATTATCCTTCACTCTTTGCTCATTCAAGCCTTCAATTACTAATTTTTTTAATAAATATCAGTCATTTTCATTAATTAAGAAATGAAGTACATTCTTTATAAAAAGGTAGGGACTTTACAAGTCAATCGGAAACCAAAAAGCTGATAATTAAAATTCTATTAATAAACATATTATGTACCAATGGCCACCTATTTTTGAACAACTAATTGAACATTTGTGCATAAGTATTGCGAACCTTTGAGGTGGTTGAGTGCATGGTTATTGGGGCATCTTAAGTAGGTATTGAATGACACTTTGCAATGACCACTTTTTTGCCCTTGCACGCATAATAGATCCCACAAGGTGCTTCATTACTACCAAGAAGCCAAAACAATAGCTAAAGCAATTAAATTGCATATAACTTGCAACAACAAAAAAACACAAAGTTAGCTATAACGGCTATCGATACGCTTCCCTAGTTAACGCCAAGAGGCATTCTACAATCATTTACATGTTACAAATGCTTTTGAGATTGATTTTGCAACGTTTCGGATCACACTACATGATCCATCATCCATGTTTTTCTATTGCTTGACTATCTAATCCTCTTTTAAAGACTTAATTATAATTAGTTAGTATTTAGTTAACATTTTATCTAATGAATTTATTATTAAGTATCTAGTAATACATCATTGTAATTCATTATTATTCGTTATAAATTTAAGAAAATCAAACCTACTACCATCATTCATGTTTTCCATAAAAAAAAATTTGATCGGTAAAAGGCCTAAGCCAAAGAATTTTATTAATAAAGAAGAATTTTAGTACAGAACTCTATTCTATGCGGGCACTGGTAGGAAAGAATGAAGAAGAAAACCTCCAGTCTAGCCTGGGACCTAAGTCTGGAATTTACTATTACAAACAATATTATGAAGGCATACCCTCATTTACATTGATTGTAGGAGGCAATCATCTTTCATCAATTTTTGATATTTCTAATATTCGATTCTAGTAACAGCCTGTTGGATTGGTATATCTCTGAAATGTTGATGAGAGGTTCTTGAGATCTCTTCTATCTGTGACTCAACTGTCCTGTACACAAAAACACTTCACAACAATACTAGACGTTGTATCTTAACATCGGCTTTACCATCTGGTTAGGAAATCAATCTTATTAATTAGGAATTTTAAATCTATGATATTCCTTAAGTTGCTAAAATACGTTACATGCTTAATAGTAAGACCAAATTACCTTTCCTACCTATACTATTTCTTAATCCATTTAGTCTTATCAAAACAAATTTTCCCCTTGAGTTCCATAATATAAAAGTTATTAGCTAGTTTAATGCAATAACATGTCCAGTTTATTCATGATTAGTAGTGAATTATACTTAAAAGCTAATTGTTAATCAATAAAGAAAAAACTTTCTTCTGAAACTTGCAGTACTTTATGCTAATTAACATCGGTGTAAAGAGGGGGTATGATCCATACACCAGATAACTAGATCAGGATTCCATTGATGTCCGAACCAACCAAAGTTTACCTAATAGTGGGGTCAAACAGAAATGCTAATTAACATAAGGTCCAGACCAGATACGACTTCAAGACTCATTCTAGAGCTTGCTGTCTTGGTTCTAATAACAATCCTTAAAGCAATTTACTAGGCGGGTTACTAGATACTGGTTCCTCATGCATTCATAGGCACAAAGGGAACAATATGTTCTTAGTCCATAAGTACCGCCCCTCTAAATAACCATAGCTTATCATAGAGAAAGCCTCTATAATACAGATTTCTCCTAATTAATTTACACATTCCTAGCTGTCTATCATGTATATGAATCAGATCTTATGGGACATTGCTATCAGTAATGGACATCATATTTTTGAGGGAGGAGCAACATATTATTTGAAAAGGGGAATAGGCTTACCTAGCTTGTGTTGATAAGAACAATATATTTGAAGAGTGAGAAAAGTAAAATCTAATTAAAGGGTTGGGTGCTAATTGCCCTTATTCAATGGTAATTGATAAGATCTTGCTACAGTAGTACATAGGAATATTTAAAACAAAATTCCCAATTTGATGGAGGGACAAATAGGATTTTCTTGAAATCAACCCATGTTTTGTTATGAGAGAATATCAATAGTGTATTCTTAAATCCTCTTCGTTATTCCTTAAGTATTTTCCCTTCCTCCAACTAGAGATCGATTATCTTTTCTGGTTCCATTTCTGCAAGGCATTCCATATCTGTAGTTCCTACTCCATCTAAATGCCAATATGTATAGAACCAGTCTTCCATTTCGGGCTTGAGTATTCGTAGGTAGTATAACAAAAAGATTGTATTTCTCTTTGCTATGTCTTCTTTCTCTTTGATATCTCCCATTTCCTTAGTGTCAATGATAGGCAGAGATCTGTGAGGAGTAGCCATGTCAAAGTCTCCATGATTGAAAATAGGGCGCCTTTTACTAAGATGGAGGACTGAGCTGAGATTGCCTAGGAATCTCTTTTTGAATGTTCTATAGCATAGACTCCATAAGTCCTGTTCATCGAAGCCCCAAGAGGAAATGACTGTGACAAAGAAGGAGGTGATATTGGTAAGGTTCCTGATTTTATCATCAAAGTTGATAAACTCCTTGCCTAAGATACGAAGGACAACTCTGTTTATGAGGGGGTTCTTATTTCTTAGCGTCTTTTTGACATGATCTTACCCTCGAAAGCCAATTGGCCTCTATTGCAGGTGAGCATACTTGAAGATTCCATGTTTTCCTATACTAGTGATAATGCAAGGTCAGAATGGGGGTCCTATTAAGGGCCTAGGGTATTAATAAGGGGAACCTTGCTTGTTGGTTATCATAGACTGATCAAATTCCAAGTGTCTCTCAACACAACTACTTCATCTTCTTATGGGGAACCAAGGCGTTTCGTAAATCTCATGTGAATTCTAAAGCTAGTATAACGACAGGTAAGGTGCAAGGGTTAAATTTTTTGATAAATACTTGTTCATTTTCTCTTATACCTTTAGATCAAATTTTCCATGCTCTAAGATGAGCATCTAAAGAGTTAAGTTGAAATAGTGGTCTACATTACAATAAATATGTAAGTCATCTAATATAAAGAGGGCTTATGCTAGAGTTAGTAGTCTATAGAGTGCAAGTAGAAAGCAACTGGTCTATCTAAGAACAACATAATCACAGACATAGACCTCATATTTTTTGTTCTTTAACAGTTACGCATTAAAGGAGTCAATCTAAAATAAAAGGGATACATTCATATCAGATCAAAGATGGTGAAGAATATATAAAGAACACATAGATCAGAATTCAACCATACCTGTTGTAATAGAGATGTGAATGAGAGATTTCCAGATAATGCATCTAGCAAATAAGACTTCTAAGGCATAAATAGAAACAATAGTACTATGTTCAAACTAAAATAGATTTAGACACAAGTATAATACATGTACTATTATAATTAGTTACTAGCAAATGTAGGTTAATAAGACCCATCCTAGTCTATTCTTTTTCATACATAAAAGAGTTATTCATATGAATATGTATAATGAAAGCTTTATGCTTTTTTAAAATCTGAAAAATCTATGCTAACTATTCTAACATTGAGAAGCTAACTAAAGTGTTTAGCAGAGAAAGAAAGATATTGACTTCGATATTAGAATCCCCGTGCAATACCAATTATACTTAAATCATCTCAATATTCTCAAGGAACCATCTCCACCTTTGGGGTTCGTAAAGTGAATTATAAGTGCTTTAGAAAATTCTACTATTCATTTTCTTAAAGCTAGAAAGACCTAAACTTATCCTTCAACCTCTAATCGATTTGTTTGAACAATATTAACCAAAAGTATACCAATTTTGTTATAGACGTTCTTCCCTATACACAATAGGAAATATACTATAAACTATAACATGTTACTGTATAATCATGAGTTGTGTACATATTTTGTAAAAAAGAACTAAAGATTATGTACTATATAAACAGGGTTTTATGCCGAGGTCTGCAACTAATATATCTAGGTAAAGTGTTTGAACGCTATTTAGATATTAGGATATACATCATACTATATTAACAGACACTTGATACCAATGCTTAGTTGACTTCATCTTTCTGGACAGCGCTGCATTTCTAGATGCTTTCATTTTTTACCATCACCACGATACATTCAACTTCTTCTGGTTCCTTCCTTGAATGTCAAGTACACCTGGTTACTTCTGGAGCCATAATATGAATGTGTGATGCCTTAACTTGATCGAGGTTTCTTGGTATCTTGAAAACCTCCTTTCACCAATAGTTAAGGAGCCATTCAGTTTCCACCTCCTTAGATAGGATCTCATGGAAGAGGAAATCTAGGTTTCTTAGCATCTCTGGCCAGTGATTGTCAAACCTTCCTTCATCTTTGAAGGTTATCATGGGTATACGTTGTGACTGGGGGATTTCATCAAGCTTGGCTAGCTCAGTTTTCATCATAATCTCTGGATATGGGATTGTAAGGTGGTTGTTGACACAATTTACCATGTTTTCCAGTCCACCCAGATGATCTTTGACAAAGATTTCCCTTGCCACCTGAATAATCTCTTCCTTTGTCTTTCCTGCGAAGATTGAGATTGCAATGAACTATCCTATAATCGCTCCATTGGTTCTAGATGTATAATCATTATCAAAGTGCTGGTATCCCAACACTTTCTCTACAACCCTTCTAGTTGAGTTTGGTAGGGGATTCAGGACCTGGTTCCACCGTTCAGGTAGAATGTGTCCTTTGAAAGCCATCGCTTTGTTTCCTTTAGTGTAAAAAGTGGTCAATCTTGATTTGATGGGTTGGTAAAGCTTGGGGCTAGGTGAAGTGTTATGCGTGATAGGTTTGTGTCTACTGTGGGTTGCTTATAAATCTTGGAATTGTATCTAAAGTGACTTCCATGATTGGTTTTCTATCCATCTGGGCATCATCAACTATTAAGGATGTGCTATCTCAAAACCTAATGATCGATTTCCTGAGATCAGTTATGACAGGGCTCTACTAATAGGACAAGGTGGCCATATTAATTAATCACTGCTAGGTGGTGTTTAAAAGGTCGAAGAGCTTTTTAATGAGTAATCATAGTGGTCTTGTGTTTGTTTTTAGATTTTATTAACTACAATAGATAGTTATAATGATTCGTGGTGTTGTAGCTTACCACTTTCTTAGTAATTCTATCTGGATAACTAGAAATAGGTTTAATCGATTAGTAGTAATAATATAAGACATCATATAAAGCATATGGATGCAATACGGGGTTAATCATTAAAACTTCACTCTGTTGCCCAATAATCTATTGAGATGGGAGCGGGTTAGAAAGCTAGAAATCATAGGTTGGTATAAGAAAAAGGACAATAAGCTTGCCTAATCTGAGAAGGGGAATCTATACTGGTCTAAAGGATAATCTGCTGGGTTCTTAGTCTATCTCCAAGGGCCGAAGGTAATGAAGAAAAAAGAAACTAAGGAGAAATCTAAATAGTCAAAGCTAGCCTTAAACACTTCACCGCTAAGGGAGAAAATCATAGACTAACAAGCTAACCTACCCCTAAAGAAGAAAGCTAAGAATACTAAACGACATAGCTACTCCACTAGAGCATGGGGAACCAGAGGAAAGGTGACATACAGACCCTAATCATGAAGTCAAGAGATTCAAAAGATTATTAGGCCTGTGGTGTCTTAAGGTTGCTAATGCTATGAGAGGTTTACACCTCTTAAATGAGGTTAGTATGTAATCAGTTAAGAATTCTGAGTGAATCATAACTTCTGCTCATGAATATTAATTTGAGGAGGGAAAATTCAAGTCAGCTCTAGTTTATATCATTAGGGGGTGTTAAAAGATCCCGATATCTAGAAATAACTACATCTACCCTTATGAAGATAAAGATATGCTTAAAGACGAAGATGTGCTTAAGATTATTCAACCTGTGACTATTTTATTTTAAGATATCTAATTATGTATTATCATACCCATTATCAAATTTATGCTTTCCAGCTATCATACTAAGTAGATGATGCATAAACTTGTAAATGTAAGAGTATGAGCAATTGATATTTCAGACTCAACACGATGCTAAGTTTTTGTTTATGAGTGACCTATAGATAATCTATTAATATTAGAATGTTTACACAATATCCCCATTAGCACCCTGGTTAGCAAGCTTGTCCGCTTCTGTATTACCTTCCCTATAAATATGTTTGATTTCAAAATGGGGAATGGTGTCAAGGATGTTAATGATATCTTCTAGTTTCGAGTTTAAATTCCAATTAGGGGTCTTTCTAGTTCTGATAGCATTAATTATAATTTGAGAATCTCCTTCAATTTCAACCTTAGAGAGGCCTAATTGCTTACATAATTTAAGTCCTTCTAATATAGCCTTACATTCCACCATGTTATTAGTCGTAGGTTTGATGGGCCTAGCATATTTGGATATGATTTCTCCATTCCAATTGTGTATTATTCCTCCTATACCTGCTATGCCAGGGTTGCCTCGGGAGGCCCCGTCAAAATTTAGTTTATACCAATCATTTTTGGGGGGTGACCATTTGCATATGCTTCTATTTGATTTTGATTTGTTACCCCCTCTACCATATAGTGGTGGGATTGCTAAACGAGGCCAGAGATTTCTAATCTTATTGTCCGACTATTTAAATGAGTTTTCCATACTCATCTTATCTCTAAGTTTATTATTTATTACTTCGATGATTGATGTTTCTATTCTATTGATAATCGTTGTCCAGCCAAGCTTTTGGTCAGTAAAGATTCTTCTATTTCATTTTTTCCATATTTCCTAGACTAAGATGGAGGGGGAGATGACCCATATATCCTTGTACAGACTATCCTAATTAAGAGAGGGCCAAGCCCTAAGACAATCCACAAGATCAAAAGGCATAGCTGCATGCCAATTTAGATAATTACACAACCATTTCCAACAATTTTGGGTGAATGTACAGTTTATGAGAAGGTGGTTGACATCTTCTTCTTGAGATTCACATAACGGGCACCTTCAGGGGCCCTCATAGCCTAGCCTTCTTAATCTATCAACAGTTAGGATTTTCTTTTGTAATGTTGTCCATAGGAACATTCCAGCTTTAGGAAGGCACATTTTATGCTAGCATAAGTTTAGAGGAATATCTAGGGAATCCAAATTATGTTCCTACACTATTGTTTTATAACCATCCTTTACATTATATAATCCATTGTTTGATCCGACCCAAATAAGATTATCTTCTCTATTTTTGATAGTAACTACTCTGTCTTTTAAGATATCCATGAGTTTTAGTTTTTCCTCATTTTCTATTGGTATATCATTTATTGATTTCCAAACTTGATCTTCTTCAGGGAGAATATAATCTTTCAGAAGAGTACCTCTAATGTCTTTACATGAATCTATAAAACCTTGGGAAAAACCTAACTTAGTGAGGGGGGTATAGTCACCGCAGGAGTCTTCCCAAAAAAGGGCCTTGTCCCCTTTACCACTATCCCATGTGAGTAATTTATTAATAACTCCTCTAGATTCCTTAATAAAGTTCCAAATACAGGATCCTTTTACATGGGACCGGGATTTGAAGATATTAATAGAGTCCGCATTTGGAATATACTTGTGTAGAAGGATTGTGGCCCATTTGCTACTAGAGTCCTTGTATAGCCTCCAAATGAGTTTGGCACCTAGAGGTCTGTTCTGCCATTGGAGATTTTTTATACCTAATCCACCTAGGGAAATTGGTTTACACAAATTGTCCCATTTTATGAGGGCTAGATTTTTTTCTTCTGAAGGTCCTTTCCAATAGAAGTCTCTAAAAAGCTTGTCTAAACTACCCTTTACATTGGCAGGAAGAGGTAGTACTAACATCTGATATGTGGGTATGGCTGTCAAAACAGACTTAATCATTGTTGCCCTTCCAGCTTTTGTGAGCTATTTGCCCTTCCAGCTTCCTTTTTTGGATTGAATTTTGGAAATCATTTGCTCCCATAACTTTGTATTGTGAACTCCCTTATCTAGGGGAATCCCTAGATATTTGCAGGGGAACTTGCCAATTTTATAACCCAGGGTATTGCAGATCTGTCTAGCTTTATTTGGGGGTGTGTTAATGAAAAACACTTCAGATTTATTAGGATTGACTATTTTCCCTGATGCCTTCATATAAATATCCAAAACATCTTTGAATGCCTTAGCTTCCCTACATGTGGATGCCCCTAGAAGTATGGTATCATCAGTGAATTGTTGGTGTGTAATATTAGGTACATGTTCTGTAACTTTGATTCTTGAGATTTTACCCTCTAAGTGAGCCTTAGTTGTATATCTACCTAAAGCTTCATCCATGATTACATAAAGGAAGGGAGATAGGGGGTCCCCTTGTCTAATACCTCACAAAATTTCAAAGAAACCTTCAGGGGTAGCGTTGATAAGAAGTGAAATTTTGGGTGTAGATATGTAGCTAAAAATTAAATTAATCCATTGTTTAGAAAATCCAAAAGCTGCTAAGCATTTGCATAAAAATCTCCAATCTACTTTATCATACGCTTTTTGGATGTCGATTTTAATTAGCATATATGCTTCTTTGTTATATTGTGCTGTGTGGACTATTTCTTGGGCTATTACAATTCCATCTAGGATTGAGCGATTAGGGATGAAGCCAGTTTGTTCTTCTGAGATAATAGAGGGTAGAAAGGTTTTAAGTCTATTTGCTAAACATTTAGAGAGGATTTTATAAATGGTGTTACAGAGGGATATAGGATGAAAGTCCCCTAGTTCAATACAATCATTCTTTTTAGGGATGAGAGTTAAGAAGGTATTGTTGATTTTGGATAAAAGTGTGCCAGAATTTCTGGTGGCTTCCACTGCTTGCCATAAATCTTCCCCCAAGAAGTGCCAACATTTTTGGAAGAAGTTTTCCTGAAAACCATCTGGTCCTGGGGCTTTTTCTGGGTGTAATTGAAATAATGCTTTTTTAACTTCTTCAATGGAAAATTTTCTATTCAACCATTTATTATCTGCATCAGAAATCAACTTGGGAATGGATGAGAGCATTTCATTCTGCGCTCTAAGATCAACAAATTCATGATTGTTAAAAAGGTTGTGATAGAAGTTAATGAATTGTTTAGCGATGAGTTTGGGGTCATCTATAAGATTGCCATTGTTGTTACGAATTTTAGATATTCTATTTATACTTCTTTTGGTGTTTGTGCTGTTATGGATTTTTTGTGTGTTGCAGTCCCCTTCTTTTAACCAATTTTCTCTAGATTTCTATTTCCAATATATTTCTTCCTTTAATAAGATCTCTGCATGTTCCACCATAAGCTCTTTTTCTCTTAAATAGATTGTTTCATTCATCCCATTTTCTATGACTAGCTTATTTAGGCAATCTATTTCGAATTCAATAATGCTTTTTTGTTAAAAAATATTATTGAATTTATCCTTGTTCCAGTCAAATATCTTGTGCTTGATGATTTTTAGTTTCACCACTAAGCAATACATCTTTGATCCAGTAATTTTAATTTGTTTCCACCATTGTTCTAGCAACGACATAAAATCCTTGTCTTGAAACTACATGAATTCGAATTTGAAAGGGTTTCTAGGGGGTTTATAATTTTCCGTAATGGAAAGTCTTACAGGAAAGTGGTCCGATCCTGCATTGGTGAGGATTTATGCGTTTACACTATGACTAAAATTACCCATGTCTCCAGAAATCAAGAATCTATTGAGTCTTTCAGCAATGTGATTGAATCCTGATCTTCTGTTATTCCAGGTGAAGATGCCATTACTGGTGCTTATATCTATTAAATTATTGTCTAAGATCCATTGACTAAAATCCTTCTATGATTGGGATATATATTGTGAACCCCCAAATTTTTCATTGTTCTCTAGGATAGCATTAAAGTCACCACCTAATATATGGGTATCATTGGGGGACGCTAACATTTGTGTCTGAATTTCTTGCCAGACTATCCTCTTATCTACATTGTGGGTAGGACCATATATATTTATGAGTTTAAACTTTAAATTTGTCCTTAAACTATTAACTCTAATTAACAACCAGTTATTATTTTTTGAAATTACCTCAACCATTACTTTCCTAGGATCCCATATGGCAGCTAGTCCCCCAGAAGCTCCTACTGAATGAACTATTTCTGATTTCCAGATACCTAGTTTGAGACTGAACTTCAAGCTTTCCTCCTTGTTTAACTTAATTTCCTATACTATTATTATTTCTGATTCAAATGTTTTAAGATATCTTTTAATTAACCTTTGTTTGTTAGGGTCATTAAGGCCCCTAACATTCCATGTGGTTATTTTCATTGTTCTTTGGGAAGGCTCTTCCCCTTCCCAGCATACAAGATATCAGATAATTTCTGCTGATTGTCTGCATTACCATCTAAAGTTCTCAACTTGTTAATATATTTTCTACCTCTTTTTTTCTTATTCTTGAGGGTAATTGGATAGGATAGACCCTCCCTATTCATAGCAATACCTAACTATCTGTCCTTGTTGGTTATCCCATTCATACAGTTGAAAATGTCTTGTCCATCTTCTGTTTGTTCATTGTTCTCAATATTCTTCTCTGAAAGGCTGATCTGTACAAACTCTTCCTGCCCCATAGCTAAATTAATGGTTGAATCTTCATGATCTATAATATTTAATCTGTAATCCTCCTCAAAGTTCTCAGGGTTAAATCCAAATTCCCCATTGAGAGATTCAATTTCTATAGGCATAGATATGGAGGAGGTTCTGGCTGTTTGAGGCTTTGATCCTTGTTGTTGTTCAAGTACTTCTACTGATTTATCTGTCCCTATTACCTGACCTGCCTTAATATTTTTTATTAAAAGATTCCTTTGTAGAGCTAGTTCTTCCTTGTCACAAATTTCATCCATAAATAAGTCCATTAACTCATTTGTAACTTTTTCACCTAAATATTCTAAAATTTCTTTGACCTCCCTCTCACATTTATGTTCCTCATCTTCTATATCAGTTGAAGTAACCGCCTCAAAATTTCCTGTATTTACTACAATTTTTGTGACCTTGTCTTCAATTGATGAACTTTGATTAGGTGTTGGGTCATCCTTGATCTTGGGCACTTTACTTATCACAGCCATTGGATCATGATTTCCCTCATCTTTTCTCCTTATTGAAACTAAATCCTGGTTCTCATTGTTACTTATAACGTCAGTGGCATATTCACTTTCTTGGGTGATTTCTAGAATCCCATCTGCATTATGAAGGTTGATAGTAGATTTACTATTCCAATGTGTAGCTTCATTACTGACAGCTGTCTGAACCCTGGGCGCTACAACAATATCAACATCCCTTTTTGCTTCAGAGGTATGTACATACTCAAATGTTTTTCCTGGGCAATGTTCTGCCATCTCATTCCTAACCCGATCCTGCTTCCCAAATCCTGAGCCCAGAGATTTAATCTAAAGGTTAATGTGCTCAGGAGATGAGTGTGTATTTACCACAGTCTTTCTTTGAGTATTGCATATAAAAAAACCCTCCCTTATGCTCAAGGAAATCTACCTTAATATCCTTATTCCCTGTATGGTCATCAGGGGTTGCTATTGCACTGAAAAGACAAGTAGGAGTATCTTCCATCTCTTCTAGATAATCCTCAACAATAGTGGGGTTGATGACCACCGTGCTTGATTTAAAACATAATCTAATAGGGGGGATTGTCTTTTTATGTAGACTCATTTTGACTATAATTATTTTTTTTGCTTGATTATGCTCATTTTGTACTGTCCCTATAAACTTACCAATGCTATTGCCTATTTTTCTAAGAGTTTCCTGCCATGTACATTCCAAGGGGAGGTTTTTAAGGAGAACTGCTTTATCTACCATAAAGTCAGTGAGTTTTTTAGGGTTAAAAAAGGGGATCCAGTAAAAAATAGTAAATGAAATACTTTTGAATTTAGGGCAGCCTTCTAATAGTATCTGATTTTTGAGTTCTTTATTACTAAAATCTAGATAAATGAAAAACTCGGCAAGAATTGATACTGCTACCTTTTTTTGCCATTGAGATTTTAACCACGTAGCTATCTCAAAAATTGAGGCTCCAACTCCGTTCCATCTGCAAATTATCCTGAAACCTGCACAAGCACTTTGAATTCTTTCTATACAACCATCTTTAAGATCTAGGTTAGTGATCTCCTCTTAATAGATTTGGATATGCAGGGAATTTGCTTTGTCGAATGGTGTCTACTACTTCAAAAGAAATTTTTTCCAAAAAATCAGATCTCCTATGTGGGGGGGAATAAACAGAATTTTGCTTAACTAAAGTGTGTTGATGAAACAAATTGGCTCTACTTCTACTATCACCTGCCGGAGACTTAACAAAAAGATCTTTTGAAAGTATATATCCTGAATCCAAGTGAGATTGTTTCCTCATACCTTTAGAATTGCGGAGCAGGGGAGTGTAGGTCTTTACGCCCTTCTGGAGATGTGGATTGTTGAAAGGATTGTGCTCAATTTGGGATTTAACCGAGTTTCACCGTATAGCCTTAGGGTTGGATGCATTGCCTTTTGAAACATCTCTTGATAGACGCTTATGGGGTGGAGAGTACAAGGCGTCTTTCTTTGAGCTGAGCTTCTCAAATTTATTGCCAAGGGGCATAACGAAAGGTGTTTGATAGTGAGAGTAGTGCTGCACTCTAGACTTCGAGTCATGTTGTTTAGCCCTCCTAGCATTCTGCTTGTATGCCAACAACCAGATATTGTCCTGGGCATTACTAAGCATCTCCCGTGGTGGTGCCCTAGAAATGCTTCTAGGGGAAGAATGCTTGATTGCCCTGGCATTTTTTAGCATCGAAACCATATGAGGCTTAGATCTCTGTGCATATTTGTTTTTACCAAAAAATTGGAGTTGAGCGTCGAGGGAGGCCGTTGTAAAGATGTGCGCCTTTGCGCCAATGAACTGTGCCATATTTCACAAAAGCAGAGCAGATACAATTTTTATTGATATGCTTTCCATAATTTAACTATCTAATCTATTTTTTATAATTTAATTATTCATTATTATTCACTATCACATTTTATCTAATAAATTTATTATTATTTATTAAAAAGATTTTTTTTTGAACTTTAAAGTTGTATATTATTTTTACTATAAATATATAAATTTGTTCATTTAAACAAAATTACACAATATAATTGCTAACTTAGCTCAATAGTTTAATTAGTTATTATAGTTTTTGTATACTCCTTTTGTTGAATAATAAGATTAAATGATATGGGCTCTTTAAAGAACATGCTATCCAAGTATCTTTTGGTTGGCAATGACCTTAATAATAATGGACGCAACTATCCTTCCGAAAGAATGCACCACGAAGAAAGGACATGAAACATATTTAAGTTTAAATCTAAATATTAAATAAAAAAATTATTAAAATCTAAATTTAAGGCAAAGATAAATCTAACTCTAAAAGTAAAACTAAATCAAAATCTTAAAATATTAAAAGTAAATGTTAAAGATTTTCCAATTTGAAACAAGTGCCACATAGTGGCCAAGTACTTGCCTTTAGTAATTAATTTTAATTTTAATTTTTAATATAAATTTAATCTTAATTTTAATAAATTTATTATAATATATAAGATATTTCCATTAATTATATAATATATAATTATAATTTTTTATATAATGATAATTGTAGTAATAAATAATTTTTAAAATTATAATTATATAAACAATTATTGATTGCAAATGATAATTAATTTAAAACTTAATTTTAAATTTATTTGTAAATATAACAATAGTGCTAATTTTATTTTATTGATATATATTTTTTATTACATATGATTAATATTATTGTATATATAATATTGTATTATTAAATTATAATTATAATATAATATATTTAGAATGTATAATAATTATAAATATAATATTATTATTTTGATTTATATTATAATCTATATTATAATAATATATAATAATTTATCTTACAAGATTATATAATAGAAATATATATTATTTTTGTTTAGTTTAAATTATAATATTTTGTAAGGGAAAATATATCAGACATTGGTTTACCTAAATATTTATTAATGTATAATTTACATATAATAAATTTTAAAATATTTTAAAAAAATATATAAATGAGAATAAATATATATTATATTATATCATATATTTACAATATTTTTATTTACATTAGAAAAAGTGAGTTATATACTAAAATAAACTCATGTAATATAATTTAAAATTTAAAAATTTTAATATACAATTAATATAAAAAAGAAAAAGATTAATGAAAATCCTAATTAAAGATAGAAACAAAAATTGTTTCCAAGCCGAAAACTATGCAATATGGAAGGAGCAATGCATTTTCATTATATTAAATATAAAGTGTACAATAAATAACAAACGTGGTAAATTTTAATTGGTTCACTCTTGTAATAAGACTTCAAGTGATTTAGCCAATCAAATGATAGAAAAATGATTTCTATAAATTAAAAAGTTAAAAATATTGCATCTAACTTTACAAAATATGAAATTTATTACAAAATACAAAATCTAAAAAATTCTAATTGGTCTAAATAGTTTTATTTAATCACTAGTTAACACTAAAAACTCAAAAACTGATGTAATAGTTCTTGCTTAGCCTATCGACAAGTACTAATAAGGAAGAAGAAAGTTTTTTCACCATTTTGAACCATTGCAAATGAACAAATTAAATAATCTAAATCTAAAACAATATAGCGGGTTTACTCTCCATATTTAAATT
The DNA here is from genome assembly GCA_027943335.1 of Chamaecyparis obtusa. Classification (NCBI taxonomy): domain Eukaryota; kingdom Viridiplantae; phylum Streptophyta; class Pinopsida; order Cupressales; family Cupressaceae; genus Chamaecyparis; species Chamaecyparis obtusa. The sequence goes on along the minus strand of BSBK01004640.1, from coordinate 1,456,997 downwards.
TAAATTTAAATATTAAATTAATAATGATCAAAATCTAAATTTGAGAAAAAAGATAAATCTAAATCCAACTAAAAAAGTAAAATTAAATCCAAATCTTAAAGTCCTAAGTACTAAGTCCTAAGTCCCCATGTCATTTTCCTAAGGGTTTGACACTTTATTTAAGTGATTATCTTCCTCGCTAATCGAACAGTCGGCACATGCCACAAAGTAAATATGCAGGATCATTAACCATCGTGACATTGCGACAGCTGTCGATGCATCGAACATTCAGCATGAAAGAAAATCGTCAAATGTTTCATAAGCAAAGATCAACGGTCCTCATTTAAACTTATCCAAATTTGGTGGGAAAGGAAATTCGCCCATTGAGTTCAAACCGTTCAAATTGTCAGATAAGTTATGGCTCGATCATGCAGATTGAATTGTCAAGAGTTAATGATTTTTGTGCCCAGTATATCTTTTTGATTGTTTCAATTCTAAAAGCACAAAGATAGAGAATTTGCAGAGCCCGGGTGAAGAAATTTGCAGTGCGAATTACCGTCTTGTGGGAAATCACTGGAATTGGTCAGTACTATATGAATTGTTGTATCCCTGCTATTATTTGCCTGAATTTCCCGTTGAGAAAGTCTTGATGACCTTCCTATACAAAGAGGACCACCTCCTATACTTATAAAGAAGAACTTTGGTGATACTGGTAAAAGTTTTACTGAGTACTCCAATTAATTCAATGATCATTTCAAGAAGTAGTCAAAGAGCGAAGATGGAAAAGTAAGTAATGTGAAAGATTTCAACAAGACATTGGTTAAGGGAGAGACAATAGATGGTATTGTCTCTTCACAAGTGATTAACCCTGAGACATCGACCTAGAAGGCCGAGCGCCCTTATGGGGAGCATTGGATGCAGGGAACAGAATATATTGAGCCCCTGTATATGTGGAGTAAGCTCATGCAAGCTTGGTTATGATGTTTACAGACACTAAGGAGTCTGTAGCTGAGAGTGCAACACTTGGAGGTTCATCTGCTGTGTTAAAAAATTTTATGTTGATGGGACAACATGCGAAGTTGATCTACTAGTCTTTAATGCACTTACTCAACTTGCGATGGCTAAAAGGACTAAGTAGATATCATTTCTATAGTGTTTGTTGATCAGTGTTTAAGGAGAGCAGAGTTGTGAAGGATATCACTCATCTACCATACTGATTGCGTGCTCGCGTGAAGCAAAGTCCTAGATTTTAGCACATTAAAGGTATTTAGATTTATATTGAGTGAAAAGTTATGGATGCACCGATAGTTTATGATGTTGTTGATAGACCCAAGTATAAGTTCAAGAAACATCCATTGAAGTCTTGTGAGGATGATTAGGAGGGAGCATTTTCACAAACCCCTGTCGGGGTATTACATGTAGAAGATATTAGGGCATACATTCATTGCAAATATGAAATCATTGGGGACGTAAACATCTATAGTGAATTGGGCACAATGATAGAAGCAGATGGATCAATGGTAGATGAGTTTAAACACCTACAGGATCAATCTATCACGAATCTTACCCAACTCATGAAATTCATGAAAGTGGAATGGTTTAAGATTATTCTTAGTAGAGTACATGATCGGTTTCTTTGGATCAGAGATCATCCATTAAAAATATGTGCACAAATGATACATGAGATAACAGGCCTAGACAATGAAGGAGCCCTACCAGTTTCAGAAAAGAACTTAAGGCAACAAGAAGAAGCCCTAACACATTCCAAGTGGGACAAGAGAGTGATGACAGTCAATGACTTCTATCAGCCAGATGTTAGGTTGGTAGCTATGTTGTTGGGATACAAGTTGTTTTGTAGAAGTAGACCTAATTCAGTTTCTACTGGAGATGTTATGATGGCCTATCAGATGGTCAAGGAAAACAAGAAGTATAACCTGTGCGAAGTTCTTGCACAATAGTTCGTAGACAATGTGAAAGTGATAAAGAAAAACAAATATAAACATTTAGGTTTGGGTCTTTGTTAGTTCATATGTATATACATATCATTTACAAATTCCTCGGCATGCACCTCTGTGCATGGAAAGCAGATGTACCTACTGGGATTCAGATTTTAGAGAGTTATAGGAGACAAGACAAAAATTGGGTTGACGGGGAACTATTTGCATGGATCAAGATACTTCAGAGGCAAATGAAGGAAAGGTATAGGATACCTGAGATTCTAGTTCAAAAATATGAAGACACTATCTGTTTCATGGTTGAAACTGATTGTGTTTGCTTTGAGGCAGTAGTACCAAGAAAGAAATGGTGTTATCCTATGGGATATAAAGTCAGTGCAAAAATCTTAACTATGCATGTAGAACATGTGTTGGTAGCAGAGGTAGACCCTACAGAAGAAAGATGGGGAACTTATAGAGAGAAATCAGAAAAGGTAACAGAAGAACATGAAAAAGTTAGAAGAAAAAGAAAAATAAACAAGATTGTGGAAGATATTACTGCAAAGGTGGGAATCTCTAAGGAGTAGTTGATACGTTTAAGAACAAAGATGGACACATCTTCTAGGATTGGTAATGATGCACGTATTCCTATAGAGGTAGATAAAATAGTAATTCCTACCATTGAAATTGTTGATTTGTCAGTTACTCAAGAGGAGGCAGCACAAGAAGTTGTGCTTGCGAGCTTGCCTAGGAGATATAGAAGATCTAACAAGTAGGGCAGTTGTAGAGAAAAAGAGGTAGAAGTGAAAAGGAAGAAGAAAGAGGACATGGTAGTTGAAAAAGTTGAAGAGAAAGTAGCGCAGAAGGATCCACAAACCTTGTGGAAGCCTAACCTTAAAATATTGCAGATGAGAGTTTTAAAAGATGGAAAGGTAAACTCAGTGGACAGGTACTATGATAGATATAGTTCTGAGGATCAAGCGATCATTGAAGATACTGTCATTGAGTATCTACTAGCTTTTGAGAAGAACCTGTTGGAAATTGAATGAAGCATCCCTAAGGAGCTTTGCAAAAAATTACAGATCAGAAAATAGTTGGCAAAATCAGAGGATGAAAACATAAGGAGTAAGGCTATCGAGGACACATTACCAGTTGTCTCAATACAGGAAAGAGAGAGACTTTTAAATGCATTGAAACCCCTTCTGAGGACAAAGGCTAGACTAGTCAAAATCATGGCTAGAAAGTATGATGAAGTGATTGAGGAGACTTAAAAGGCATTAGACCAAATCCTAAAGGTTGATATGCCAAAGAAGACATCACCTCCCAAGGTTATGTAGCCTACATCTCTGGGATTGGGAGAAAGTTCCAAGGTAGTCGATGAAAGTGTACAGGCTAGCATGCAACCAGTTTTATTTGTTTTTGGTGTGCTTTTGACCCTTGACACTTCGCACGATGTTAATGATCCATTTCTGGATTATTTGGGTAGTGCAATGGAAGTTGAAGAATAGAAGCGGGTAGAGGAAGAGAAAACAAAGGACAAACAAGAAGAGAATATAGAGAATAAATCTATAATGCTTGAAGAAAACAAGCAAGAAAGGATCAAAATAGAGAAAGTTGCTGATGTTAGATTGGACACCTCTTCAATGTTGGCAAGTATGACCAAACCGGTAAGTTTAGATGTGGATAGTATGGATGAGGATGAGATGATGAGGCTATCCTTCATGTCCTTTGCTAAGGCTAAAGAAAGAGCAGTTCAAAAAGGTGACAAAAGATTAAAGGTAATGACTAGGGCTGTACGAAACAATAAACAAGCTACTTTCCTCACCAATTATATTTCAAGAAAATGATGAATCTGAGAACCTTGGTATGGTATTGGATAGCTTTGATAGTCATTTTGACTCATTGCTAAAGAGTGCAGAAGATATGGCAGAGAAGAAATTTTTGGAGAAGAAGATGAGACAAGTATGTCAGTCCATTTCATTGGACTTGGACATTCTGAAGGCTACTACTGTTAAGGCTAAGAGTTGTGTAGCACAAGGCAGGAAGATTTACAACACTGCATAAGTCCTTGCAGGCATGTAAAGAACATTGAGGAGATATTAGCCAATGATAGGACTACTCTTGATCGTTTGATGGACAGTTATGAATCATTGTCACTAACTATGGGCGAAATGGATAAAGAGACATCTAGGCTATTGGACAAGATAAGTGTACTGGAAATGGAGAAAGGGAGAGTTGTAGATAGATTTGGTTTATTGAGAAGCCAATTGACCCCTAAGCTTAGAATGCTTGAGATACATCTATCAGAGATGGAAAAGTTTGAAGGATCAATGACTGTGTCTACACCTACTAGGCTAGAGGTAGTAGAGACAACATCATATGCACTGAATGGATTGATACATGTGAGTGAGCTACTGATAAAGTCATGGGCTGAGGAAGTGAAGACTTTGGAAAACTCTTTCCAAGATGTATTAAAATAGGTGTGTAAGCACTAAATCTTTTTGTGCTTACATTTTTGAAATTTTGAATGTACCTTTTCCATTGATGTCAATGGGAGAGGAAGATAGAAAAATGAGGAAGACCATGAATAGAAGAGACTTGTATTGTGACACTCATTTTTGTAAGTGTCGCCATTGATGCCAAAGGGAGAGATTGTTCACAAGTGATATTTTGGGGTAGTAGGGATCACTTGAGAGTTGTCATTTATGGCAACAGTTATGCTGGATTGATCACATCATGAGAAGTTTTCTACTGGAGTCATAGTCATGAAAATGACTAAGTCCGTAATTAGGATAACAGGGTACAGTGCTACAATTTTGGTTAGTGATGAAGATATATGAGGTATTATGGCTTGCAAAGATAACTAAATGTATATTGGGATATTTATATGCTTTAGTTAAGAGCGCATGAGTTTTCATGATCTAATAAGTAAGATGCAGTGTTTGGAAGGTATGTGTCGACAGAGAATCAGTATATCAGGGTATATGAGCAGTTGCAAAGATTATGGAGAGTATAGTGGATATGGTGACGTGCTAAGTTAGGTGAATGAATTATATTTATGACTATTTGGCAATATAAGATCGCTGAATACATAATGATTAGTTGCAACTATTTATTGATATGTTTTGTATGGTATTTGTGAAGCCGAGTGGAAATCTAGTATGTAAGAGGTGGGGAATTACTTATTGTAAAAAGAGTTTTTGCATATGTGTTTTGAGTTTTAAGAATTTTAGTCTCTAGATGTACTGATACAGAAGATTTATTATTGAAAATATACTGAAATTCCTTGTATATGTTTTGTTGTCTTCATGTGTGAATTTGGATTTCTTTATGTGTCATATCTGTAAGGCATTTTTGATACATCATCTGCAAGGTACAATGTGGGGTTTGTTAATGCTCAAACTTGTAGATGATAAACAGGTATCAGAAACATTTGATTTATAACTCTAACACTCCCAACAGATGCATCTAACAAAATTTAAACACTAAAGTATTAAGGTTAAAAAGTCTTCTTCACTTCGGGTTTCAAACCCAGGTGGCTTTACAATTCAGATCTCCTTCTTTAAAGCATTAAAACAATTATCCATGCCTTTGACATAGACAAGATACACCCAAAACATAGAACAAAACTTAAAATGAACTAATTATTTCAATTGTTGATGGTGAAAAATGTAGATGGAGCTAAGAGTAGTGCCAAATCCTAGGGCATCAGAGTACTCTTCATAATAAGAAGAAGAGTAACTGAAGAGTAACCTTTCTCTACATTGAAATTCTGCTCAGGTTGTCCCTCTAGCCGACAAGACATGGTACCATGCATCTCAACCATTCTATCAACACATACACAAGATAATCCATGCAATGTAAAAGAAAGAGAACATGAAGGAGAGATATGAACTTTGGATAATTTTTTTTCAATTTTCTATATCATCTGTACGTATACATAATGCTTTAAAATGAAAACCATCTGAAAATTAGCTAAACAAGTCATACTTGGTATTCTATAAAAAACTTGGCATAATACAGTCTACTGTATCCTAGACTGAAAACTTGTCAATCAAATGTTCAAGTTCCGATAATTACAAAGTGATCCTGGGAATCCCTTTATACAAATTAAGGATTGCATACAAGCTTCTGATCCCTTTAGAAAAGACAAAATAATGAGAACCATATAGGACAACAAATGACAAGTATAACACTTTCTTGTTATATTTTTACAAAGTTGCTTATTGACTTGGGTGCCAAAATTAGCAACAACTTCCAAAGTTAGTTCAAATTCTACCAAGTGTTACCTTCTACATATGAGATCCTTTGTGTTGTTTTCTTTGCTTTACGAAGTTGAAGAAGTGCCATTTGCTGTAGCGTCAGTGGATGTCTCTTCTTTCTTGGTAGTCTCTGAAGAATATGTTGCTTCCCAAGATGTATAAACTTCTTCATCTGGCCACTGGAAGGCCAGTGCCTCATCTCTTTTAGGTAACAAAGTGTCCCATTCAAATTTTACCTGATGTACCTCTTTCCATAGAGTTTTCAAATGTACCCTGGCATCTTGTAATAGTTCAATTGTTTGGACAAAGGGAATATTGTTGTCTGCAGTTAAAATGGTGGTTATTGTGGCTGACAATTCATCATCTATTTGTCCTAACCATCCCTCTTTATCTTTTATGGCTCCATCTACTTTGAAAAGACCAGGTAAAATTTGCAAACTATTCTGGAAATATGTTGCCCTCATAAATGATGCCTTTCTCTCCAAGTTGGACCCTCTTTATTGCAAACTCGAGTAAAGTTTTAACAAACTTATGGGTATTTGTTAACTGCATATCCATAATTTGCTGAGTTTTAATTAAAGAGTAAAATGATTTTAACTTATTTGTTCTTGCAACCCTCCTATCCAAAATTGGGTTCGCAGTGTTTTTTTCTTCCTTTAAAGAAATCAAAATATTAGATAATTGTTCACAAACCTTATAGATTTCCTTTGGCTCTATACTTGGAACAAATTGCAAAATTGTGTCCCTTATTTTCTCTTCATATTTCATGGACACTTCCAATTGTCCCTGCTCAAACAATTGCCTTTCATTTCTCAATATATTCTCCTTTTCCAAGAGAGCCCACCTTTCATTTTTGAACATTTCCCTTTGTGTTATATCTTCAACCTTCAAAGGAGGGGGTAAAGGGGAAGGGGGGAATTCAATTATAGGACTAGATGAAGAAGGCATAGCAGGGGAGGAAGAGATATGAAGCTATTCTAATACTTGGATTCGGTCCTGTTCCCCCAACCTCTTGCTGGTAATATTTTCAAAATTTTCAAGATTGCATTTCTTCCTAGTTTCTTTGGTAGTTTTCCAGGTCTTTGTGTTTTTATCCTGTAAGTTTCATATCCAAAATGCCAAATTTGTGTTCCAAATGTTGAAAACCCTAGGTGCTAGGTTAAAATGCTTGTGAAAATCTAGAAAACCCTACAAAGGTTGACCAGGTTCTAATCGTTCTAATTTTTTGTTACTTTTTCCAAGTGACTTAAGTGATCCTTTAAGCATGTGTGCTTTATATTACTAGTTAGTCACCTGATCTCAAAACACATTCAACATATTCCTTTTATTTTGGCGATTCAGTGGATATGCTTTGTCGCGCAGTCTCTATAAGTCTGGAGAATATTCCCTTTTATCATGAGACTCAACAGATGTTTATAGTCACCAAGTCTCCAAGTGATCTTTGTGAGATCTAGCAACCACTACCGATAAATATTTCAGAGTTGAACTATAGTCGCTAAATCTCTACATGCAAAAGACAGATAGTCGGGCAATCTATTTATGGAATAATGAAGTCACCAAAGTTTCAGCGATAAGGAGACTCACTGATTGGTCACTGAGTCTCTAAATAAAGGATAACGGTTATGTTTCTTTTTAGTCTCATAATCTCCCAATTCTTTGGCAGTTACGAAAATCATCCAGCGATCTAGCGATAATGATAGTCACGTGTTCTCAGGTTCCTAGCGGTTATGTTCTAAACACTCAGCAATCCAGCGACATGATTATCTCCTAATATCACACTGAAGCAGTTAAGCCATAGTAAATCCAGTGACTCAGCGATAACCGTAGGATGAAGGAAGAATCAACAGTCAGCGTTATATCTCACAGTTTGATAGAGGTTAAGAAAAATATCTGGTGACTTGGTGAATAAAGGGTTCCGACAATCTCCAAATGTTACCAGGGTAAAGAGAAATATTACACAACTACGATATGTCTTTAGTCGTGTGATTTCCAGAAGAACATGGGTTAGGGAAAAGGTTTTCAAAGAATAGATCTGAGCCATTGATATGTTGGAAATCAGGCAGTGTTCGCATTATCTCAGGATTAAACCATGAGTTAAGAAATCTTGCAGTGATTGTGAGAAGTGTGTAGTCACCCAGTCTCTGAAGTAAACTTAGGATTAAGAGAATCATAGTATACCGATTAAAGATTTCCCCTTAGTCGCTTAATCTCTGAATAAAATGAAAAGCTCCAAATCTTTCATAGTTGCTAGGATGCCAAAAATTAAATTTGGACACCTATCATTGTCATATCCGACGAATAGTGAATTAAAGTTTAGGGCATGCCAAGTAATGGCGGAAGTGACAGGATTTACGAAATTTGAAATCTCGAAAGGGAAAGTTGCATTCAATTCTGTAGCATAAATATAACTAACTGATAATCATTGCCAAATTACCAAGTATTCCAGAGAGCTGAAGTTGAAGTACGAGATTTTTTGAGCTTTCTGCAATCAGAGGATTTACAGTCTTAGAATTTTTAGAAGAATTCACTTTGCAGTCAGAATGAGTCAACAATCAATTAGTGGGGCTTCTACCAGCAGGGTTGCCAAGGAGAAGGCAAAAGAAAGTTACTCGAATGAATTTCTCACCTTGCTACCAGGATCGTCACAAAATAAAAAGGTTAGTGACGAATGTTTCATTGATAATTTGAGCTATTTAAGAGATGCCAGGATGCCTGAGTGTTCTAGAATGTTTTTGTTTATATATTTCTATAAAAATGTTGAAAGTCCAGTTCCTGTGTCAAACCCTTGGACATCAGGACTAGCCAAGTTGATAGTCCCAAATGTTTTCTTAGATGTTGATTTGATAGTTGCATTGGCAATTTGTTATGACCCCTTGTCTAGAATGATAAGAAGACATGATGGTTCAACCCTAGTTACATTGGATAGGAGCTCTTTCATGAGGGCTTTTGGCATTTATATCCCCATGGCCACATAAATTAACCTACAAGCCTTGGCCAATAGATATATTTAGGAATTTTTCCTTGTAGCCAAGGAGATTCAAAGCCATGTTCACCGAGGCAACATGAATTACATTGCACCAGTGGTTGGATCAACCCTTTACTTCTACAAAGATTTGGATTTTTATTTAAAGTATATTGCATATGGTTTGTGTAGAGTACTTGGAGTAGATAGTGGGATAGATAGGATTACATCTGACCTTTTGATGATGGTATTGGACTCACAACACATGCATACCAACAAAGGCTATGACTACATCGGGTATGGCATTGATAAAATGCACAGGGGATTGGAGGCAATAAGAAACAGGGAAGAGTCCCCTAAATTTTTGCATTACTCATTGTTAATGCACCTCATTTTGTTCCACAATTACAACATTATGAATCTAGAGCACTTACGTCCTTGAATGATGTGGAAGGGTCAACCCAATCCAGTATAGTTTTGGATAGGAGTTTGGACCCCTACTTTCCCTAGTTGTGATTTCTGTGCTTTTCAAAATTGTATGGTGAGACCAATCATGCTCGAACTAGGATTAGATATTTGCAGGCTGCCAGCAAAGGCTCTACAATTGCTATGACCTTGTCAATTTATTAACAAATGGCCTAAAGGACACAACTAGGGGGAATTTTACTATGAAGGGACACACACCATAATAAGAGTTTATGGGTGCCCTCAACCACCTCATATACTACCATTCTTTGTTCCAGCAAGGGTTTCTTTCCTGGAGATTATTTGGAAACTAATATTAACTGATAAAGAGCATCTGGCCTCCCTCAAAAAAGGGTACATTTACCCCCAGGTACTTTTCTGTATGCAACTTCACAATTGGGAAGAGTGCATTTGCCAAGTTAAATGATTGGCTAGGCCAATTCAAAATGAATGCTGCAACACCTAGATATGTTGATACAAAGGGTTTCATAGTTATGGCTAGAAAGTACTACACTCCTACCATTCCTATAAATAAGAGACATGAGGAGTATCTTGAAGAGGATCTTATCAAGAACATCATTAAAGAGGATGTGATAGAAAAAAGAATACATCAATTGAATGAATTGATGAGGTATGAGAAGAAATTGAAAGTATAAGGGATTCCTTTTGGAGGCTTCTATCCCACTATGCCTTATTTGCAAAGATTGGAGATGATGATGGATAATTACCAAACATTGGTCAACTCTATTGAAGACCAAATTGATGATAAGAATCAAGAGAAGGAGAAGCATTCAGAGTCTGATTATGAAGATAGTGATGGAGGTTACCCAATCTACAGCCCTCTTGCTATGGAACAAGGATCTCCTGCTGCTCAACAAGGATAGGAAAATATAATAATGGACTTAATAGAGCTTCCTAGCTCTCAAGACACTAGTGAGCCTCCTCCTCAGAAGAAAAAGCTGCAAGTAGGAGAATCTTCATGAGCTATGGTCAAAGAAAAGAAGGGAGAAAGAGTGAAAGCTTTGTTTCCAAGAGATAGAGACCATGATCATTGGTTTAGGCAGAGGATTAGAGAGGAAAAAAGAAAATAGAAAGTAGTGACATAAGTAGTTGAGTTACCTTTGGTCTTAGGTCAAGATGAAAGGATGCTTGAACAGGATGCCTTCTTGAAGGATGAAAATTTCATCAAGTCAAATGAATTCAAGGACTTCCTTTTATGGCACAAACAATAACAGGTACCTTCAAATGTTTAGATCAAAGAAGATGGCCAGATACCTAATGAAGCCATCCAAGCCTTGAGGGATTATGATCTTGAATCTAAAACCATAACCCCAGAAGAAGCCAGACGATTAGTAAAAGATAGTAACATGCTGCTTGTACCTAGGTGGGATTTGGCCTCAACTTTTATAATTGACCAAATGAGAAAGTAGGATAACATAAGTCTAACTTCATAAACCCAAGTAGGGGATTTGATAAGAGGGTTTGTGTACAACCCTAAAAATAAGGCATTGGCTATGTGGAGCCTATATCCAAAAGATCAAAAGCGTTCCCTAGTGAACATCAAAGAGAAGATGGATGGTGATAAGATGATATGGTCAATACACAATACTAGAGATCTTGAGATCTCACAGGTGCTGACTCAATTTGCCAGATTAAATGAAGATAAAATCAAACAATTATCAGAGAGGCATACAAAACTTTTCAATGATTACAGTGCATTAGTGAAAGATAGAGAGATTTTGATAATGAAGGGAAAAGAGCTAGAAAAGTGTGTAGAGGACTTGCAATTGCAAATTTTCAACATGCCTAAAGTTGCCCCTACACCACTAGAACAACCTGCACTACCAAAGGTACAAAGTGTAACTAAAGAAGAAGTTGCTGCTATAGAAGAAAGGATGAACAAGGAAAAGACTGAGAGTATAGTGCAGTCCCTATTGAAAATCTTGCATCATAGGATAGAAGTCTTGAAGGATAAGGCAGAGGAAGTTTATAGTACATATAATAAATTGCCTAGTTTACAAAGCGAGGTAAACAATTTTGTATCTATTTCAAGTACCTATCATACAACTTGGTCCACAAGGGAGTCATTGTTTGAGAGACTAGTAGTAGTACAGTCTCTAAGGAGTGACATCCCAGATGTAGTATTACAATTGGGAACTGAAATTGCTAAGATTGGTATTGTTTCCTCTTTCTTCAAGGGCAAGGCAAATCAGGTGGAGGCAATAATGGAAATGTTTGGACTTGATTTCAATAGATTCATTCCTCGAATCAGAACAGAGGAGGGAGAAATCAAGAACTCGGATACATGGAGGTCAAATTTTGATCTCTTACTACCTAAGAAAGAGGCTTTTCTTAAAGATAAAAATGATGTTGAGCTAGATCATTTTAACATAGTTTTGGATGAAGCTATTAGGGTAGAAATGGATAGAAAGTTCACCATGGATGTAAAACAAATTGCTGATGTAAGATGGGAAAGACAAAAGAAGCAATTACAGAGCATTCAACAATTCCCATGGCCAACAGAAGATTGGGTTACTACATGAGACAACATGAAAAAGCCTAAAATGAGTAGGCCTGCAACATATGACCTAAATGACTTGGATGATGAATGAGTTCCAGCAGTGCACCTGATCAATGAGCACAAGAAGAGCAACTGATCATACAGGGGATGATGTAAGTTATCCAGTAAGGTAGTCATCATTCATACAACAAACTTTAGCAGTTGCATTTGAATACCTGCAGACAAAGGTGCAGCTCAAAGTGGAAGTTCAAACTCCAAGAAGAAACAACATTGGCACCATTTTCCCTCTTTCTGTTATATGCTTTAAAACTTTTGTATTCTAGTTCAAGTCACTATTAGAGCCACCCATAGCTTGTTACATCCTTTTCTCAAGGATACCAAGGTGGTCTCTCTATATATAGTTGTTTCTCTCTCACACCAAAGGGTGGTGAAATACGTATTGTCATAGGAGTTTATAGATTTAGGCTTTGATTCTCAGGAATCCATTTTTCTTTGAATGTACTGAAACTGGAGGTTTATCAATAAAATATACTAAATTTCCATGTATATTTCTTATTGTCTTCATGTATGGTTTTGATTTCTCTATAAGTTTAAATTTGCAAGGCATTTTAGACATATCTTTCTACAAGGTAGATAGTGGGGTTGAAATTTGAGTTCCTTTCAAGGGAGGGATAAATCTTGAGCGAGGTCTCTAAGATTTCTATGTTCATACATGAATTAGATGATATGATTTATGCATAAGAAGGTAATTTGAAAGGCATCTTATCTGGGGTTTGGGTGTGTTTGATCTGAGATATTTTCTGTAGATGTTCATTCATTGACTCTGATGCCCTAGGATTAGGCACTGGTCTATGCTTATTTTGCAGTTGTTTTCACCATCAATCAAATTAAAATGGTTTACTTTAAACTGTATGAGTTATATGATTAGATCTATATCAATTATATAGATCATAGTTGTGATATTTGAAGAATTCAATCTAGAAAGGTAATAACCACCTGAAGCTTTAAGCTCAAAGAGAAGAAGGATTGAAAATCCTTAATACCTTAGTATTGATTATTGTTGATGCATCTATTGGGATTGCTAGAGTTATAAATCAGAGTTTTCTGATTGAGTTTTGATCATCTGCAATTTTAAGTACTAACACCTCTTTCTCAAGTCTGCTACCAACTTATCCTTTTCACTAATCTCCTTTTTCATCTCTCCATAGGCTTTCAACACTGTCTCTAACTTTACTGTGAGCTCTTCCTTTTCCCTAGATTCTCTCTCTACCACCTTCATGCTAAGCTTGGCTATTTCCAAGGTCATGGCCGATGCCTCAATAATTGAGGTCTGACCAACCCTTTTTACTAGAAGGCTACCTGTAAGATCACCTCTTGCATTTTTTTGTCCTTTCTTGTTTTCCTTTTTCCTCAAGGACCATGTTAGTACTATAAAATTTTTGGGTCCTCATGTTTTAGAAAATTGATAAACCCTTATACCCAACAAGGAGCAAAGAGGACGTAAACCCTAAATTGATATAAGCCTTATTATGATTGAATGTTACTTTTTCGTTCACTAAAGGTATAAATAAGACATGTGCCATTATAAACCTTTAAAATTATCCGCTCCATGTGTTTTACGGTTAGGTTTTAAGTGGGTTACTTTTTAATAAATTTCCCTCAAACTTTGGTCTTTCGCATTTATTCTCTAACCGTCCGATTCACTTTAATCTTGTGGCTGTCGGTTTATCTCAAGGCTCTCAGTTGTTAGATTTTTTGACTTGCGAAATGATGACAATCTGACACCTGTTGAGGTGGGCCCATTTTCAGTTATGAGTTTCTATACACCACATGGATAATTTGATGGGATTTGATTTGTTCTCATTAGAGGGCCCATTTGGTAGTGGGAATTAGACTGGAATTGACATTTGTTTGTTCCCATTTTGTCAAATCCTTAGTTTGGGAGTGCAACAGAGAAATAGAAGTGGAAGATGTAAATGCTCATTTTGGAAATTTTTTTTAATTTTTGCATCTGCGTTGTTTTGGCATCCACATTTAGTTTTGAGGGCATCCTGCATTTGCATCCATGTTGTTTTGAGGGCATCCTGCATTTGCGTCCGTGTTGTTTTGAGGGCATCTTGCTTCGGTTTTGAGGGCATTCTGCATAGCAAAGCCAGGGCATTTCATTTTTTGAAGGCATTTTGCATAGCGAAGCCAAGGTCTTTCACGGTGAAGTGCTTGCATTCTTCTTTAATCTGGTATGCATCTAGGGTTTTCAGTTTTCATTCGAAGAATATTTGACTTTGCTATTTCCCCCTTCCTAACCTATATCTCTCTTGTTTTGGAAACACGTCTTCTAACTCCATCCCCTCTTGAATCTTCATTCATTTTACAAAATCTCACCCCTACTATTCTATGGCCATTATTTTCTGAAGAATCTTGAATGTTTTTGGGAGTTTCAAGTTCGTGGGTTTTCTATTATATTTTTGTGCCTTTGCAATCATGCCATGAGAGGGTTTCTTTGTTGTGTATCTTGGTGGTCGCGCCTCTTCATTTCTTGTATATTGCAGATTGAAACAATATTCAAAACACCTAAAACAATTATCATGAGGGTTTTGATAGATCCATGTCATTCTGTATAGTTTTAGAAATTTTGTCTCTTTTCATCCCTTTGAATAAAACTTCGAGGGTTTTATTTATTTCTGTATATAGAGACAAGAAACCTCTCTGTTTTGAATTTCACTTTCAGATTGCTTTATTTTGATGCCATACAAAATTAGGTATCTTGCATATACCTGCAATGAGGGCTTTGTGAAATCTTAACCACTTTACACTCTTTTCTTATATATTCAGATGCACTGAGACTCATTTTATGGCTGTAATTTTTAAGTTTTTTTAGTAGGCTAAACCTCTATACCTTTTAATGGATTGTAAACATAATGGCTTTCTTTTCCTTGTGTTTTTATTGAATGTCTTCCCAAACTTGATGGTATACTGACCTTTCATTTCTATCATGAACAATCCTTAGTGTATTTGTCTCGTCACCGTGTAAGGAATCCTACTCTAAAGTCTATTTTGTACCCTCCTTTAACAATGATTTCTCTGAATAATGCCCAACATATTGCTATAACTGATCTTTAATTTTGACCATTTTTATATCTGCACATTATTACATGGTAACATTGTACTTTTGCACTGAATATGGATGACTTGATGATAGTGATCTTAAAACAAAACACTACATATCCATTTACTATTCAAGATTATTCAATGACTGCTTCCATGTCATAGCTCCTTTGATAAATATGCTCTTGTAGCGTTATAGCATGTTGTACTGTAGGTGTTTTCTTCAAGTTGCTTCTTAAACATTACATGCTTCTTTGTCTGCAATCATTGTAATGATATATAAATGCTCCATGGATTGAGATTCTCATTCTTTGATTATGTTCCTGAATGATTATAACAGTGAATGTGTCTATTCCATCTTGACTGTACCTTGTGGAAACAATGCCTTTGCTTTACCTGTTACTATTTTTGGCCTCTCAACTGATGCTTGTTTATCTGATTAACACTGATAACTACTTTTTCCATTGTATCATTAGCTCCTCTCTATTTTGACACCATTATTCTTGGGAATTAGTATTTGCATTCAACCTGTGTCTATCTTTACATCATGCTGATATCAATTAGGAGCCTGCTTTGTATGCTCATATGACCCTTAAAGCTCTGTTGTCACGTCCTCCCTTTTTGTAGCAACTGGCATGCAACGCACCTATTTTGTTCATTTTTTGAGTTTTCTATTGATGATTGTGCTCAAGTGTCAAGTGAATCAACCTTGTGCTCTCATATTCCTCCAAGTTGTATGGAAGACGTGTGTCACCACTCTGTCGTTGAATACTTGGGCCTTGAAAATCTCTCAAGACTAGGATAAAGGCATCTATTCCTCATTCCTTCTTAATCCTCAATCATACCATGAGTGGTAAGGCCTTATTTATAAATCCTTTTGAAACATCTTTCAGGACATATATTTGCAACATTTCTTAGAATAGAATTTATCAGTCCAAAATGGTCAAGCTTGTGCATCCCAATCCTAAGCATAAAGCTGATTTAGAAGCTTGAACTAAAGTGGGTTGGGTGTTTACTAGTTTTAGTAGCTACCTATATTAGCATATTGGCATAATGCATCAATTGGTGCCATGAAAATGTGATTCAATTAATCTACATCCATCTAAATTATATACATGATGCAATTAATCAAGACTGGCCATGAAACTACATTCTCTATAATCTAAAGTTCATTTCAATGATCTTTTTGTAAAACATGATTAATAATATTACATACTTATATAAATGTATATGTGCCTATGTAAGAACCATATATATGCACATATACATGTATATAATAATATTATTAATCATGTTTTACAAAAAACATCTTCTATGTTTTTCCCTCATTCGAATTTCTTTCCTAAAGCAACAATGCTAACAAATTAAACACCTATAGATAATAACCAGCTAGGAATACATTTACAAATAGTTGTGTCAATAAGTACATACATTTCTTGGCTTGTCCTCTTGCTGCTTGTGACTATCAATTTTGTATCTCAAACCTTCTTCGCCCTATACTTTTCAGGGATGGATCTTATCAACAATATAAACATTCAAGGACTCATTTGTAGGAAGGTCAAAAAAGCTCGTATTCACGCACTTATTCTTGTTGTCCTTGGAGTAGAGAAAGTAGTGTCTGTGCTTGAACATAGCCAAACAAAGTGTAATGAAAGAATTGGTGGAAGTGGTTTTTATAAACACATTATTCATTCGAGTGAGGTGCATTGTCACGACCAAATTTGCATGAGTGCATCAACCTTTTTTTGGCTAGCCAATATTGTAAGGCAAAAAGGAAGCCTATCAGATACAATGAGAATAACATTAGAAGAACAATTAGTCATGTTCCTCCACACCCTTGGCCACAATCTAAGGAATCGTAAGATTGCCCACAACTTTGGTCACTCCGGAGAGACAGGAAGCCGATAGTTCCACAAGGCCTTGACGACTGTCTTAGCACTCCATGTAGATTATCTCATACCACTTGGGCCAAACACTCCTCAAATTAATGGGAAGGACCATTTCAATCCTTACTTCAAGGTAAACCCCCTAGCACTACAAATTTCTTTGCTTAGTGATAATCTTATTACTGCGTCTTTCTTGACTATAGTTTTTGTTTCTATAGGATTGTGTTGGAGCAATTGATGGAACCCATATACTAGTCAGTTTCGATGTCGACTTACAAGGTAAATATTAGGATAGAAAAGGGAACTTGTCACAAAATGTTATGGCTACCTCTTCTTTTGATTATAAGTTTCAATACGTTCTTGCTAGTTGGGAAGGGTCTACTGCAGATAGCCGTGTTCTAGCTTCAGCTCTTAGTAGAGCCGATCCACTTGTAGTTCCCACTGGTATGCCATTTCACACTGTATTTTTACTGAAGAAAATGATAAATGTTTGATGGTGTCAATATTTCACGGTTTAACAATATATGTTATTTTGTAGGAAAATATTATTTAGTCGATGCTGGATATCCAAATGTACCAGGATTTCTTGCACCTTACTGATGTACACATTACCACCTGAAGGAATTTTCAAGAGCAAACCCTATAAATAGCCCACAAGAGTTGTTTAACCACTGACACTCCTCTCTTAGAAATGCAATAGAGCGTACATTTGGAATTTTGAAGTAGCATTTTCCTATCCTGAGGCATGCAACGCCTTATCCAATCACGACACAGGAACATATTGTTTTGGCATGTTGCATCCTGTACAACTTCATTACTATAGAGGACAATGTTCCATCTAAAGTGGTTATTGAAGAGGATGATGATCATGATGGGATCATTGTACCAATACTTGAGACATATGGGTTGAGTCAGCGTGATAGGGATGATTGGGGGAACTTTAGAGATGATATAGCAACTAGGATGTGGGAAGACTATAGATGTAGAGAATAGTTGTAGTTTTACAAGACCTTTCCTTGTTCTTTAATGTGCTTTCATTCCTAACTAGTTATTGTCTATGCCTCTTGAATTTGTAAGCCTTGTTGCATTACAAAATATAAATCATACTATTGTAATGATGATGCTCAAAACATGTGTTCTCATAGTTTACATATACATTATTATTTGAAAGAAATGAAGCCTGTGTATGATTTCCAACTATGATTTCTCTTTGATTAACATTCATGTGTGTATCTTGTTTGACACTTTTTCTTCTAAATGGGGACTGAGAGAATGGTAATTTGTCCCTCAAATTCCAATTCCACCTTTTCATGTGGAGGATGTACTAGAGCATATATAGTACAACTGTATGAACATAGTAGACCATATATAATTACAATACTGATTCAATATTATAATTATATATGGTCTACTATGTTCATATAGTTGTACTATATACTGATTTAGTGTGCAACAGAATGAACACTGAATCAGTGTTCATTTTGTTGCACACTGATTCAATTGCTCAAGAATACCACTTATCATCATTCTTGAGCAACTGAATCAGTGTCTTGTATTGTTTATTCTGTTGCACACTGAATCAGTATATAGTACAATTGTATGAACCTAGTAGACCATATATAATTACAATACTAATTCAGTGTGCAACAGAATGAACACTACAAGACACTGATTCGATTGCTCAAGATAGAATGAACACTACAAGACACTGAATTAGTATTGTAATTATATATGGTCTACTATGTTCATACAGTTGTACTATATACTGATTCAGTGTACAACTATATGAACATAGTAGACCATATATAATTACAATACTGATTTAGTGTGCAACAAAATGAACACTACAAGACACTCAATCAATATTGTAATTATATATTGTCAATACTGAATGAACATAGTAGACCATAGTAAATTGTGTGAACATAGTAGACCATAGTAGACCATAGTAGACCATAGTAGACTATGTGAACATAGTAGACCATATATACATGCATACTTAGCTACATGCAAATGAGAATGTATAATAAAGAAATATATTACATATTGCTGGATATCATGCATAAATGCAATATTTTGGATTATATGCCACTGTTGTATGACTATTTCTTTAATATCCATTCTCATTTGCATGTAGCTAATGATTGCATATAACAGGTGGTGTAGGTGATGTCCTTCACAAATCTCATGATGAGTATGGATGATGAGGTTCAAGGCCAGTCAACTTCTTCCTCCAAGAAGGTTATGTGGACAAGAGAGATGGAACGAAAGTTCCTAAACTTTCTCCATGATCAAGTTCACCTAGGAAGGAAAGGCGAAGGGGGCTTCAAAAAAGAAGCTTGGATAGCCATTGAGAGGAAGTTCAATACTGAGATGAACCTTAATTTGTCAAAGGAAAATTTCAAAAATAAGCTTAAAGGATGGAAGCAAGGTTTTAGAGTCATGAGAGATTTGAAGAATATGAGTGGGTTTGCATGGAATGAAGCTACTCAATATGTGGACGCTGATGACATGGTGTGGGAGGAGCTTCTAAAGGTAACATGTTGTTTTGAATATGTTGGTCTTAGCAATATTTCCTTCTTATTAAGTTAGATACAAGATAAAGATCTAATTCATTCATAATGACAACATGTAGAGAAAAGAATTCAAAAGTGCCAAAGTGTACAAGAGACAACCCTTCCAGTACTACAATGACCTAGCCTTCATTGTAGGTAATGACATAGTTGAAGGTACCGTAGCTACTATTGCACAAGAGACAGAAGAAGGGCTCAATATGGATGGGCCCACCTATGTGGATTGTGATGAGGATGTCCATATGAGTACACCTCTTAACACTACACCTGATTTGGATGATGAATTATATCATTCCAATCAATCAAGTGCAAGTGGTCATCCAAATCCTTCAACATCGTCACCAAGGAGGGGAAAGAGGAAGAAGCCAACCATGACTGGTTCATTGGATGTGCTTTGTGAAACTATGAAAAGAATAGAAGAGGACTTCTGTGCGCCTCTTCTAATCAAAGTGGACAATTTTGAATCAGATTCTATCTTGGATAGTGTCTATGATGCTCTCAAAGGCATCCCTGATTTGAGTCAACCAACTATGCTAAAAGCATATGACACCTTCATGGCTGAAAAAGAAAGAGCCAAAGGGTTCTTGAAAATGAATGAAGATGAGAGGGTGCAGTATATTGCCATGAAGTTTGCAGACCTCTAGCTACTT
Source organism: Chamaecyparis obtusa (assembly GCA_027943335.1). Taxonomy (NCBI): domain Eukaryota; kingdom Viridiplantae; phylum Streptophyta; class Pinopsida; order Cupressales; family Cupressaceae; genus Chamaecyparis; species Chamaecyparis obtusa. Next base: position 1,436,660 of record BSBK01004640.1, on the reverse strand, counting down.
TTTTTTTCATTTTAAAGTATTGTTACTTAAACATTGGCAAGGCTAGCCAAGATAAGTTTTAAGTTGGCAAGGTTAGCCAAGATACTTGTCTTATCAACACCATACATTGTTTTTGTTTATCAGCTTCTGCACTATATATGCTCTAGTATATTTTTTTGCTATTTCAGCCATGATGATATTGTTTTCATTGTTATTTCATGCTATTTCAGCCATGATGATATTATTTTTACTGTTATTTCATGCATTATGATATTTTTCTGCTATTTGAGCCATGATGATATTGTTTTTACTGGTACTTCATGATTATAAATGGAATACACCAAGGAGTAACACATGATGAAGATCAATTATAGCGATAATGCCATTTCAGCCATGATGATATTGTTTTTACTGTTATTTCATGCATTATGATATTTTTCTACTATTTGAGCCATGAAGATATTATTTTTACTAGTACTTCATGATTATAAATGGAATACACCAAGGAGTAACACATGATGAAGATCAATTATAGCGATAATGCTATTTCAGCCATGATGATATTATTTTTACTATTATTTCATGCATTATGATATTTTTCTACTATTTCTGCCATGATGATATTGTTTTTACTATTATTTGATGATTATAAATGGAATACACCAAGGAGTAACACATGATGAAGATGAGCTCATAATTGTGATATTGTTTTTACTGTTATTTCATGCTATTTCAGCCATGATGATATTGTTTTTACTGTTATTTCATGATTGTGAATGTACCTATGCCTTTAGATGAGCTCATAAACTAAGCCCAATGCATATATAGTCTTCTTAGGCTGGATAGACTTCATTCTAAATTTAGTTAATACCAAACTTTAAATTACAATTATGAGTTAAGTTGTCTCTATATTAGCCTTTCTTAAACTAAGCCCAATGCATATATTATCCTTACAAGGAGTCACATTGGAGTCAATCATGGTTTCAAATCTCCTAATAGAGTGACTTCAGTGTGGACCCAACGGGATTTTATAAAATGGGAGTTCCAAAAGTGGAATTTGGCCCTCAAATTTCAATTCCACCTTTTCAAGTGGCTGACATGATATTAGGATGACGGAGCAACCATCCCATACCCAAGTTTGTCTCATTTCTTATGGAGCAACCATTCCTTACCCAAGTTTGTCTCATTTCTTCTATCAACATAGTCACCTTAGAATTTTCCCTATCAAGGAAGGTGGTGCTTAGCTTATGTTCTCCATATGAGAGAAATGAGATACCAACACCTAGTGCATCTTTGATCAGTTTTTCAAAATAGGGAGAACATGCCACATGAAATGGTATGGCATGAGCATAAAAGAACAATGGAAGAGTCAACCACTTCTCATGATTGTGTATTAAACAACCCTACAACACTAGTAGTTATTTTCTTTCCCTTTGTTGGATTAGAAATGTCTCCCCTTTGAATGCCAACATCTATGGTTTCCATAAGCAATGACATAATCGGCTGCATGCTTTCCAATGGAATTCCCTTCTTTCTTGCCACTCCCTCCATATGCAACCTAGCTACCTCAGCCTTTATAGCTAAAGTTTAGACTCACAACCTTTTACCCCTAGTCCACTTATGCATGATAGATGAGAATAAACTCTTGCACAACTAACATAGCCATATTCTACTCCCCCCTTAATTTTTTAAGTTATTTGTCTCTGCATGTTGCAAACTGTAAGAGGTTTTTGGGTGTTAAATAGGCCCTTTGAATAGGTTTTGAGGAGTTTAGAAAGGGCATTCAAATGGGTTAGTTGAACTTGTAGACCTTGTTAGCATTACTTCTATGAATTCTAGTTCTTTGTTACATTTCAACTTCAATCTCTTCCTCTCACTACTCCCATTGCTTCTCATTGTATCTTTTTGTTAAGAATTTAAAATACAATTGCAAGGTTTAGCTATAGTTCAAAGGGTTAGTTGGTTTGGAGATTGTTTTAGGTTTAGGTATAGTTCAAAGGGTGTGGGGATCCTTGTGAGCCCACCCATCCCTTTTTTACTCAAAATTGTGTTTATTTTAAAAAAAAGTGCAAAAAAGTGTCTAGGCTATTTGAGACAACTACCATCCCCTACAGCTACAAATGTGCCTTGCAGAATTTTGAACATCCTGAGGATTTTTGTAATACTTTTAAAAAGAAGGGATGGGGTGGGGGTGATGTACATATAGTCTTTGGGTTAGCAGGATCATCTGGCCTCCCATAGCTAGTGCCTATCCTTTGCTAGAAAAGTTCTCTACAGCCATCCTTTGAACTTTAGCATCCTAATAAGCAATGGTTATGACTTATTGCAGGTAGGGATCTTCAGCTTCCTACTTATCCTGCAAGGTTGCCTCCATGAAACCTTTGAAATACTATACTATGAAAAATAGAAAATTTTCTTCAGAAATAGGAGTGTGTGAGTGGGATTGAAAATTTATAGCACCCACTCAAATATCTTAGGATTATTCTGCCAGATGACAACCATCTTGTACTTTTCTTCTTTGAAATTACTTACAGTAGTTTCAAATGAAGAATACTAGAAAGCTACAGTAGATAGGTATATTTTTTATGACTCATGAGACCATTTAATTGCAAATCGATTTGCACTTTGGTCAGCAGCAAAAATTGCAGTTGCTCACATACACTAAAACATTGTGTTAGCGTTTGAACAGTGAATTGTGCACCTTACCGGCTCAAACTTTCGGTAAACCATTCTCGAAATTTTGATTTAATATACAGATTTTTTAAATCTGTAATGAAAACTTTTAAATTAAAATATTTGATGAAACCATGAATAATGTTGTCCAATTTTTTGCCAATGTTTTAATGTAGAAGAATGCCTTATTGGGTAGTCCTGTTCCACCTTTCAGATCACAAGTGGGAAATTTTGTTGTTGTATGTGGATGTTGTCTCTAGGAGCTTCAAACATACACAATGACCTCCTCCCTTGCTTTGTGTAGTTGCCTCTTTTTATTGTGGCCTCCCTTCACTCTCTTTTTATTCCATGCAATGACATCTCTTTGAGGCATTGTGTAAACAATTAGAATGACTTTTCCATGCTTCCATATTTTGAACACATCTTCTTGGTAGCTACAAATTTGCAATCAAAACTTTTAGCAAATCTCCTTTCATTTATTTGTTGACGACTTTCCATGCCCTTTTCTAGAGTTCCCATTTTTACAGAGGCAGGTAAAATGAAAACAAAACTATAGAGCTTGGCTTTATAAGATCACATTTCTTTCAGGCATTTTTTCAAACATCACATTGCCTTGTCCATGATTCTTCATTTTGCATACATGTATGCCCAGACAGTTGCAGTTCTACAACTATAATGGGAGCCTTTCACTCCTTAAAATACACCTAGGTTTCTTAGAACACTAATCCCATGGTGATTGTAGACTGTCATGTCCAATACTGATTCAGTGTCTTGTAGTGTTCATTCTGTCTTGAGCAACTAAATCAGTGTCTTGTAGTGTTCATTCTATTGCACATTGAACCAATATTGTAATTATATATGGTCTACTATGTTCATATAGTTGTACATTGAATCAGTATATAGTACAACTATATGAACATAGTAGACCATATATAATTACAATATTGATTTAGTGTCCTGTACTATTCATTCTATCTTGAGCAATTGAATCAGTGTCTTGCAATGTTCATTCTATTGCACACTGAATCAATGTTCATTTTGTTGCACACAGAATCAATATTGTAATTATATATGGTCTACTATGTTCATACAGTTGTACACTAAATCAATATATAGTACAACTGTATGAACACAGTAGACCATATGTAATTACAATACTAATTCAATGTCTTGTAGTGTTCATTTTATCTTGAGAAACTGAATCAGTGTCTTGTAGTGTTCATTCTGTTGCACATTGAATTAGTGTTAATCTAGTTGCACACTGAATCAGTGTTCATTCTGTTGCACACTGAATTAGTATTGTAATTATATATGGCATACTATGTTCATATAGTTGTACTATATACTGATTCAGTGTGCAACAAAATGAACAATACAAGACACTGATTCAATTGCTCAACAATGATGATAAGTGGTATTCTTGAGCATGAATTTCTCTCCACTATGCTTCTACGACTATAATGTGCCCAAGCCCTTCTACTTAAACTAGTGTATAGAGACAACTTAACTCATAATTTTAATTTAAAGTCTGGCTTGCCAATTATGCCTAAGAAGACTATATATGCATTGGGCTTAGTTTATGATAGTGGTAGCTCAGAGAATCTAGTGAGATTAGAATACATGGTTTGTTGTTGTAGCAATTCACAAAAATTACAAGCTGGAGTAGTTTTTTAAAATAGTACTCCAACTTGTACAAATTTTGTACATTGCTCCAACACCTACTTTTATGGTTGCCATCTTATATACATGTTGACAGTTCTTCAAGTACACATATGTTGTTCATGATTTCAACTTACAATCTATATTTTTGATGACTACACATATTTCTAATGTTACTCCTTGGTGTATTACATTTATTATTACGAGTATAGATGTGTTATTAGATCCTTTTAGTTTCAAATAGAAAGTCTCTTTAATCAATAATGGATTGTTAGAGTAGATTTGATTATGTGGAGTTTCTAAAATGTTATGAACTGTATTTGAATGAACTCTCATTACTTCTTCACCGCTCATATGTTGTTAATGATTTCAACTTACAATCTATATTTCTGATGACTACACATATTTATGATGTTACTCCTTGGTGTGTTACATTTATTACGTGAACTATGCACGATGTGTCTTCACACCACCATTTCGTTGTTGGATTTTGTTCTTCCCCATCTTCTATGTACAAGTATAGATGTGTTATTAGATCCTTTCAGTTTCAAATAGAAAGTCTCTTTAATCAACCATGGATTGTTATAGCGTCAATGACTTCGGTCAATGCGCCTATGTGTCAATGTGGTGCTGGGTGATGCATATTGAGGACGTCACAAACACCAAGAAATCTCAGGTGTCAATTTTGGGCTTGCCCCAAAAAGAAAAAGGTCTAGATATGTAATTATAGTTTTATGTTTAAAAATAATGTGACAACTAATCATTTTAGGAAGAACTGATGTAGATTTGGTATTGTAGGGAAATAGTAAATGTGAATTCTTTCGGTGGGTCGATGAACCCAAATGTACGTCTACTCCATCTACAACTATACCCAAATTTACATCTACCCCATCTACATCTATACCTGATGTAGGGAATGAGTGCAAGGAGTGCAAGGCTCGAGAGGCAGCTAGTGCTGCCAAATTTGCTTTAATGACGAAAGTAGAAATCATGTTTCTGCGATGCATTCTTTGTGTAGTTTGCACACTACTTTGTTGGGAACATATGCGTAAATGTGGTTAACAGATGGCTATTGTAGATACATGAAGTTTTTTATAATTTAAAGTAGATATGTTGGACATATTTTGATAAACTCATGAACTTTTTTGTTGTTTATGAATTAGTTATGATTTTGAATATAAAATTAAACAAAATTAAATATTAACTTTAAAAAAAAATTGATTTATATTTATGATTTTCTATATAAAATTTAATAAAATAAAAAATAAATATTTATGGTTTTCTCTATAAAATAAAATAAAATAAAAAAATAAATCATAAAATAAACTAATAAAAATAAAATATAATATAAAAAAATATTAAAATAGTTCAAAAAATAAAATAAAAATCATAGTCAAATTCCAATTCTGGTTTCAAAAAGTGGACCAAATGGAGGAAATACATCTTCTTGCTCATATTTTGGGTCAACCAAACGGTCCAAACTATAATCCGAAAATGAAAAACTGGATTATCAAATCCATGATTTGACCACTTCTAGCATTCAAATGCAGCATTTCCTAATTCCCGCTACATGGACTACACGTTAAAGGGTCTGGTGTTAAATGGTTATGACGATGATTTTTGCAAGCCACCTGATGCGCTGGAAAGAAGGAAAATGAACGGTTCAAGTTCAAATTTTATTTTGTGACGGTTGTTGTTTCGTGTCTTGTGAATGTTGAAGCTGCCAGTTCAATAATGGCAGACTTAATGAGTTTAGTGTCGGTGAACTGCGATGGGTTGCCAACAATTACATAATCTGATTTGATTGTTAAAGACAACACTTCTCTTTCAAGTTCCTCTCGCGAGCGAATTGGTTTTCTTTGTGAGCATCAATAACGAATTTTCTTAGGCATCTGGTAGGGCTAGTTTGATCTTGGAAGTACATAGTTTTTTATAAGAAGAAAGTCTAAGTGTTTAATTTTTCTCTGTATTACTATCTTGTGGTATACAGGTAGTTTTTGTTATGGTATTCATACATTTCTTCGAGCCTAGTTAAGATGCCACCCATAAGACAACTCTTAGGGAAAAATAGAGTATAAGGATAGGGGTTTTTTGAGGATTTAATGCAGTTGCTCCTGCATTCAGAGAATGGGCCATCTAGAATGAAAGAAATGGTCCTGAAATACCCTAGAGACTTTGTAAATGAGGGACTGTATGACAGGGTGACAGATGCCAAGGTGGGAAAGGATTACAATGGCCTAGTTTTATTTAGGGCTGCATACTCTCAAAGAAATTCATGTGCTCCTCTTAGTAATATTTGGTAGTTTGACATAGGAAATCTGATTGTACCTGGGGTTTTCATGGATGCAAACCTTCTGATACAAATTGCTAAATTTTATGACCCTATTACTAGATCTATCAAGGATATAAATGTAAATGATTTGATAAGTATTACAGAAGATGAGATCAGAGATGTCTTCTCGTTAAAAAACCCTTCTGTTGGATTGGAAAAGATTGACTTTGGGGAATTCGATGAGATTTATGAGGCACAGAGGGACTATCTGAGGTCAGGGCCTTTAAGAGATTTCTTTGGAAAAATTGGAACCATGTGTATGGTTAGCCCAAGTACACCTGAGCCTATCTGGTTGGACCTATTTAGTTTAAGAGCACGAGGTGTATACAAGTCTTTGGCTTTGATTTTTGGAGAGGATGAGGCTACTCACATGTGAATTCCTTACATGTTCATGATAGTACAGTCTTTATACCCACAACTGGCATTAATTTTTTATTTTTCCCCTTACCTTGTAGATCTTATCCATGAAGGATTAATGGGAATGAAAAACATGAAGATAAACAAGCCTTTTGGATGGTATTCTATGTTGATGCATATGCTTTTGTACAAGGGTGAGGAATTTTTCAGCAAGACAATGGATATTGTCAAAGAGAAGAATGGAGAAACATTGCCAGTCCAATTATGGACTATAGATTTGTCATGGGACATGACTGATGCTAGTTTCCTTGTATTTGATAGAAATTTTGCTTCAAGGCTTAGAACATTATTAATTTTTGAGAATCCTAGAATTCCAAGGGAGTTGCTAAGGCTAATTAGGCCTAATGAATATTGCAAAGATATCACCATCATGCATAAATTTGGTGATATAATTTTATATCCAATTTCTACTATTTTCAGAGTATATGGTTGTATAAAAGCACCCTACAGATTGCCTTACCAAGTTCCATTGAAAATACGGTATGCAAAGATTTTGAGGCAGATTGGTGATTTGCAGGAGACAACGCTGACAAGGAAGGGAAGGGGAACTTTGTTCCTAGATATTACAATATCCCATTAGTATATCATTGTCAAGAAGGGATGGGTACACTTGAATCAAGTTCTCCAACCCTATAAAATGGCTACAACTTTGGCAAGATGTGCCGATAATGAGGGATTCATTTCTGGAGTGTTCAGAGAAAAGATAAGGTGTGCTCTTATGGAACACCAGTTTAACTTCCTTGAGGATGTAATTAGAAATGAGTTTGATCTTCAGGCTCAAGAAATCAAGAAAGAAAAATGGGTAATCTACAAGAAGACTGTAGATTTTATAAGAAACTTTGATAAGGAGTACGACCCACTGAAGGCTTTTCAACCATGGGCAAAGAAGGTGGATGCCCTCATGAAAATTTTTGAGGGAATTATGCAAGCAACAAATGAAAAGAGGGCTGTAGTAAGTAGAACAGATCCTGAGAGAGCTAGGAGGATTTTGAGTTAGCCAGGGTACACAAAGTTGACCCCAAGGGGAACTTATACAATTCAGCCAAGGAGAGGGTATGGTGTCCTTCCCCCAACTCAACATAAAGATGAGAGTCTCCTATCTACTTCTAGGGGGAAGATACCTATGAGTGACCCAATAGTAGAGGATCCTTCCTTAAAGAGGCAAAAACATGAGGAGTCTCAACTAGAGTAGGATATATACTCTCCTTCCCAATCCCCCTTAGAATTGGATGAACATGGAGTTGCTCAACAACTTGTGCAGTTAAGTAACGAGGGAAATATTTTTGTGTCTAATGATGAGATACAGGAGGGAATTGCAGAGGCACCCAAAGGAATAGAGATGGATCTCACAGTGGCAGAGTTTGAGGGTAAACAAATCAACCCAATTTTGAAGCAGGCCAGTGACTCTTTTATTTCAGATGATAAGTTTGTGAAGACTAGGGCATTTCCTTAGTTCTTGTGGAGGATGAAAATAAATTAGTATAAGGAAAATTTTCAGAAAAGGAAAGAAGATTTCCTTGATAGGGATATGACTAAAATTGAGAATGAGACAAAGGGGGAAATGATGAAGGAATTTGAGAAGATAACCCCAGAGGAAGGAAGAGCCATGATCCATACTACAGGAGTGTTAGTTCTCCCTGAGTGGGATATTGCAGATGCAATTTTTTTTGACTCAGTAAAAAAAAGTAAAGTGAAGGCCCTATCTACTGCAGAACAACCAGAGCAGGCTGCCAGGGGTGTGGCTTTCTCTGATGACCATGCAGCTCTAGTCATGTGGTCCCTTAAGAGGAAGGAGAATAAAGGGAAAATAGAGGTTCTCTCTTTAAAATATGATGGAAACTTTCTAGTACAAAGGGTTGGTGAGACTTCAGGTGTGGAAGCGTCAAACATTATTTTGGAAACAACTAGATTCAATGTAAAGATAGCAAAAAAGGATGCACAAGAAAAAGAGGAGTTAAGGATAAAATTTGTGACTATCCTTAAATCTTACAATGATTTGAAGATAGAATTGATCCAGAAGGACAAGCTAATTGCACAATTGTCAGGACCACAAGATCATAGATCACCTCAGTTGATGCTGACTAATAAGCTTGCAATGGC
>BSBK01004640.1:1367500-1422500 GCA_027943335.1 Chamaecyparis obtusa | reverse complement strand
AAAATAACGGCAGCTAGCACATCCTCTAAAATATATCACCATCAATTCAAGTGTAAAACAATAGTAAATGTAAAGCTGTATTGACAGTTAAGGTAATGTTAGTATAACAGATAACTTATTCGCTGATAAAGGAATTGGTATGCTATATTAATTCAAAATATTAAATGCTTACAATTGATAATATTGATTGAATAAGACTTACAAATGATCCTCTCCTTTCGATGACTATTTTTGAAATTAACAATTCATAACAACGATAAACAAATATAATTAAGCTTCCTCAAACCATAATCTAACATTGGCAAATCCTGTATCTATTTTTCTTTCTCATTTGTATAAGGACCATTTATGGCATTTCTTGGCGTTTGTTGCGCACGGTAGAAAACATTATATGCTTTAATAGGAAATATTGTGTCTCTAAGCAACGACAACTGCCTTCCTTTTTAACTACTCACTGACACATACTCTTGTCGGCTGTCGATACCTTATATCTTCTATCGGCGTAACATTACTGTCCTTTCTCCGATAAGACATTTTTGAATGTACCACAGTTTTCCATCATCTCTGCATCTTTATCTAATAGTTTTCAATCATCGCTGCATCTTTAACTAACAACACCATTGAAAAAATCCACCAATTTCACCATCGGTGTAAATTAGCTTATCCCAAGAAGATTTAGTGCAAGAAAGGGTTTAGGGTTAGTGCACAGGGCTACGTGCTAATCTCCATTTTTGCCATTTGAATCACTTTTGTTTATTCTATGCCTGACTAAATATGGAAACCACTATGTATTTTTGAACATTTTGCCATTTCGTTGTGTGTTTTTGCATGCCCATTGAAGGAGCAGCCATACCCTACACATTCATGCCCAGACTGGTTTTTTTTTTTGTCCATGGACAAACTATTTCAAAACTTACCTATGTTGGAGTCTGTACTATAATGGGCGGTCATATATTTGTCAAACAACAAACGTAGGTTTTATATTGTGCAACTGAGATTAAATATAAGATGGACGAAAGGGTAAGTGCACAGGGCTTTGCTAATCTCTATTTTCACCATCCCAATCACTTTTGTTTTTTCTATGCATGAGTAAATATGGAAACTACTGTGTGGTTTTGTCTATTTTTCCATTTTGTTGTGTGTTTTTGCATGGTCATTGAAGGAGTAGCCATACCCTACACATTCACGGACAGATTGGTTTACTTTTTCCATGGACACCCAAACCTAAAACTATAATTTTTGGTGCTCCTACTAAATCTACAACCCAACACAATCAAAACCCAAATCCATTAACTGATATAACAATAATTCTATAGTAATGTCACATGAATAAATCATATTTTTAAAACTATTAAGACAAAATACTGTAAGGATCTACTGTATCACAAAAAAATTAGACAAATAGAAATAAATATAAATGCTTTTTCTAACAAAATTTATCTACATACAACACACTTGTTCCCCCTCTTGTGGGCTTCTTAGTTTTTATAGATGTTTGAATCTAAAATTGTTCTGCATTTAACCTCCAGGTCTTACCCAAAAATGCTCAAACTTTTCCGTCTCTTGTTCTTCAGCAAAACAAAAAGACCGCTTTCAAATGCTCAAACTCTACTACTTAATGCCAATCCTTACTTAACTGTGAAGTAGGTCTTTGAATATTAACTTCAATACAAGTTGAATTAAAGGGAATGGACTGGCAAAGGTAGTAGGCGTCCAAAGTTGAATTAATTTTGTCATCCTTTTCCTACGACGTTTTCATTTTTTCATTTGATGGGAACTGGCCCATAACACGTTCGGTCCTGTCAGTGATAGGAAACTATAATGCCCTAATGTAAGTGCACATGTGTGCTGTGACAAGTGTCCTATGTTTTTGACATGTTCACATTACTATGATTGTAACTATCACTGACATTGTCCTGTCTTCGTAAAAATTTGCCGTGTTTTCAAATTTTTCAAATTTGCACGGTGGTGCATTCATTTGGGAGCATAGATGGTGTCATATGTAACCATTATTTGTTTGGTCCCGCTTGTGCATATCGATGGATAGAGGTTGCATGATTACATTTATAATGCCCTAATGTAAGTGCACATGTGCACAGTGATAAGTGTTATGTGTTTTTGATATGTCCGCATTACTGTAAATGTAACTATCACTGACATTGTTCTATCACTAGCATTCGTAAAAATCTATTGTCTTTTCAGATTTTTCAAATTTGCATGGCGGTGCATTCATTTGGGAGTATAGATGGCATCATATGTAACTATTATTTGTTTGGTCCCGCTTGTACGTATGGATGGATAGAAGTTACACAATTACATTTATAATGCCCTAATGTAAGTGCGCATGTGCATTGTGACAAGTGTTCTGTGGTTTCGACATGTCTGCATTACTGTAAATGTTACTGCCACTGACATTGTCCTGTCACTGACATTCGTAAAAATCAGCTTTGCTTTCAGATTTTTCAAATCTGCATGAGGGTGCATTCATTTGGGGGCATAGATGGCATCATATGTAACCGTTATTTGTTTGGTCCCGCTTGCACATATTGCTGGATAAAGGTTGCGTGATTACATTTATAATGCCCTAATGTAAGTGTGCATGTGTGCCGTGACAAGTGTTCTATGGTTTCGACATGTCTGCATTACTGTAAATGTAATTGTCCCTGACATTCGTAAAAATCTGTTGTGTATTCAGATTTTTCAAATTTGCACCGTGGTGCATTCATTCGGGAGCATAGATGGTGTCATATGTAACCGTTATTTGTTTGGTCCCGCTTGCACGTATCGATGGATAGAGGTTGCGTGATTACATTTATAATGCCCTAATGTAAGTGCGCATGTGCACCGTGACAAGTGTTCTATGTTTTCGACATGTCTGCATTACTGTAAATGTAACTATCGCTGACATTCGTAAAAGTCTGCTGTGTTTTCAATTTTTCAAATCTGCACGGGGGTGCATTCATTCAGAAGCATAGATGGTGTCATATGTAACCATTATTTGTTTGGTCCCACTTACGCGTATCGATGGATAAAGGTTGCACGATTACATTTTAATGTCCTAATGTAAGTGCGCATGTGCATCGTGACAAGTGTTCTGTGTTTTTTGACATGTCCGCATTACTATAAATGTAAGTGTCACTGACATTCGTAAAAATCTGCTGTGTTTTCAGACATTTCAAATGTGCACGGTGGTGCATTTATTCAGGTTTTTAGATGGCGTCGAAAACACACAACAGTTTCCCTCTCCGGTCCTGCGCACTTAACATTTCATCCATCTTATATTTAATCCTACATGTGCGACTACAACTCAGCCGTTGATCTTAAAAACATGATGGTTGCGTAGACATCTTTTGTCCTTGTGAATAAGGTTAGGTAACTGCGACCAACTTCACAGCATATGGTTATTGAGAAGATTAAAAAAAATGTTCCAAATCGGTTAATTTTATTTAAACCTTTTTTAAGTTTAAGATAAATCGACAAAGAATATAGTTGAAAAGTATACGTGCAATGCATGGACATAAAAAATGTGGCAGGAGGTGCAAATTGATCACTAACAATAATTGTCACTTTTATGTATACAACATCATTGTTGAGAGAAGAGATATGATGACTGTAATTAGCCATGGTGTCCCTTATTTGCGTATACGTAAAATTTGAAGTTGACATATTTGCCATCACTTGCAAAGCCAATGCAATTATTTCAAGTTAAAATATGAAAAAATGCATGTAGTATAGAGAGAAGTGTGTGCCTGCTGGATATGGTTACTTAGAATAATACAAAATATTTCCAATATTTTACATTTAATAAACACCTTTCTTAAGTTTAAGACCAACTGCCAAAGAAAACAATTGAAAAGTACATGTGCAATCCATGGACATAAAAAACATGGCAAGAGGTGCAAATTTTTCATTAACAATAATTTTCTATTTTATGTATTATGAATCAGTGTTTAGGGAAGACAAATGATGACTGTAATTAGCCATGCTGTCCCTTATTTACATATACATAAATTTCAAAGTCCACGTATTTGCCATCACTTGCTATTGCATTGCTCAATACAAGTGGGGACAATTGGGCCTTGTCATTAAAATGAATAGCATGCAGCCTATCATGAACGTGTTGTATTACATAGATAGAACTATCCCCATTTTGACAGGCATCCACATCCATAGCGATTTGATAAGAACAAAATAGGTTCTTAGAGACTATCAGGAGTCAATCCAGCCGCCTCCATGAATTTCACCTTCCAGACATCTACATGACGTCTCCAAACACCTAGCATTGCATCATACGTATCAGTTGAGTCAGATAACATCTTCTTGTTAGTAGCAAGGGCTACCTCCATAATGCTACTAATCAACTGCTATTCAAGAAATTCCTACTCCTGCTTCACATTCTTCTCCCTCAACTCTACAAACAACCTCGCCAGGTCACTATTTTTCTTCCGCAATTTTGAGTTTTGCGACAAAAGACATTTGCTCTCTGCTTCAGCAGCCTCCAACTTCTGCAATATCACAGTAATATGATTGCGCTGAAGCAAAATATGACTTTTAGTCAATTTATGTACTAAACTCTTCGACATATCAGTCATCAGGGGATCGTCTGTGGCTGCATTTTTCCCACTCTTGGCAACACCAACAACATTTGTTACTCCGGACAATGGTGCTTCCATTGAAGAAGGTCCTTCCCTTTGATCGGATGAGTTGGTTGACATTGCACACTTTCCCAAGATATCAGAATATGAATTTCCTAAACATGTATTGATAGGGTTATGCTTGGTAGATTTTTCCCCACCCTTTAGCTATGTGGGAGAATCTTTCCGTTTTCCCATCCCTACTTCCGAACAGTGCAATTATAGTTGGTTAATGAGGTTTGAACTTTATTGGGACTCACACAAGAAGCCATACTATCAAATTCCATAAATAAGGAATGAGCACATGAGGCCATATAGGTACTTTATACCTCCACTGTCAGGCCACCAAAAAGCTGCTCTGTAGTGTGTTCTGCCCGATCTGCAACAAAATCAACAAAAAAAGAATCATTAAAACTTATTTCTAAGATGCAGAGGGGGAGCATCTACATAAAGTGATTAAATACAAAAGTTTACTACATGGATCATGTACAATGACACCCATTAACATACTATAGTCCTAACAAGGATGTAACAAAAAATGTTGAGAATGGATTTGAAACCTCAGTAAGTGACAAAAAAAACATTTGTTGTTAGCTGGTTTAGTAATAGCATTTCGATGCCTTTCACTTGCAATAGTAATTAGGTAATTTAGTTTTCATAAGCACAGAATGTGTTATCTTAACAGAAAAACATATAACCCAAATGGTTAGTAGAAAGACATATCAAATATCATAATAGCAAATAGTAAAACTGGGACCCAAACAAAGGAATGCACATGAACGCACGAATAAAATCCACCTTATAGTGCCCAACATATATATACACCTCTTGAGAGTACTATACTGCAAATAATGCCACTAACAAAGAAAAATGTGAATTGAGTTTTAAGTTGATACCAGTAAAGGTAAATATTCTACATTACAAACATAAGCCTTTGGCAGTGCATCATACTATTCACAGATCACCAATAATTTCATTAAAATTACTATTATATAGAATGGTAATATAATGACTCATCATTCAAATGTGCAACATAGTAAAAGAATTCATTAGTAACATGATAGCAATGTACCACAAACTGAAATGCCTTGTATGTGCACCACACACAATGCAAATATAACAACGTACGTTATCAACTATCCAAGGTTCCCCACACAAATGGGCATTTAACAAAGAATAATTAAGTAACGGAAGGGAATCTGTCTGCGAATTGAACTCATCTCAGATCCCATTAAAGCATACATCAACAAATTAAATAAACTCAATCTAAGAAATGTTAGTAACCCTATTGCGGCACTCACTACGGTAATGACTCAATTCAGACCCCTCCTCATTTCTTCCCACGCTGTCTGTTTTGCGCAAATGACAAAATTCTTGCATAGAATCTAGTCTGCTTCTTCGGGTTGTTGTGCACCATTGGAGGGGTTATACCAAGGCGTCGAATCCTTGCACATGTTCTTTTAACGGGAGGACCCAAGAGCCCACCAAACTCTATGTCCACTATCTAGGTGTCACCCACTTTCTCCTGGAGTTACGGAGACAACTTTTGATGAGTGCAAGCTCCAAAACAATGTCAACGACAATATTACCATACACTTAAACAAAATTTATAATCAGACATGAAAAAAAATGAAAGGAATAATACCTTTTGCTACATCACAGGCAAAGGACGACCGAGGTCTAAAATGTTCCACACCTCGAAAGATTGAAGGGAGTCACGTAAAGATTCTGAAAAAGAGTGGGGGAAAGGGCAACCTAGCATGGGGGTCAATGACTCTATGATCTAGACTTTCACAGTGCCCGATGGTAGTCATTTGTTGTGGCATTTCACATTCATCGCCCACACCTACAATAATGCCTTTGCCAACCAATAGATCATTCGTTAGCAACTTGACGTGATCTCCGCTTGCATATATGTGACCACCTTCCTCTGAGGACTTTTCATCGATAATGGGTGCCTACACTTGGAAAATGTACACAGGCGAACCCAAACTCATGTGTCAGAAAGACATATGAATCATGTTTAAAGAGGTGTAGAAAATTAAATAATCCTACTATTACTGATTCAAAAAGGCTATGGGAATTTTCCACTTCACCATGCCAAACTTCACCTGCACTATCAGTTCCATCCCCAACTCCATTCACACAAACTCACCAATAATGTGATGCCCCACATTCATTTGTCCAAACACATTTTCTTGTATACAACTATCTTGTAAAGTACATAACGAGTGAAGGGACTGGTATGACACTATGAAAGAGACTGCCAACTACAAATAAGACAACCTATTACATTATTGACATAATTGTGTGGTGCAGGTCTTGAAATGTGCAATAGCTTGTGACAGAACATTCCCAACAACTTTTTGCTTTGCTCCAACATTGACGCAGAACTAGCTTGAATGGGACTCTCCTATAAGACAATAAATCAGTTTATGCTATGTCCGCATCCACTTTCATTTCTACTATAAGACATTGAACGATAAAATAAAATGTACATCTCTGGTTGGCGTCTGGATGATGTGAGGGCTGTCTGTGCTAACCCCCAGCACTTTGGGCCTGACATAACAAATAAGAACATGTTTTAAGAAAACATGTTATCGACGACGACAGTATCAAATGTGTCTATAGAAAAGAGCCTACACATTAGAACACTAATTATATAGATATTGCTTCATCAACTGAATCATCACTTACCTATTCACATGCACACCCATCCTCACCTCCATTGCCCTCCAGCGTAGGCTATGTCACCATTCACAATGGTCAACATCGTTAACATCAAGACAATAATGCAGATAAAAAATTGCGTACAACCACCACATGAGACTTATCCCGACATCCCTCTCATTGCGGTCCACTGACATTTCTTTTATATGCATTCCTTGCACCAACTTGTATGAACTTGATGAAGGGTGCTCCCCTTAATACCACAAACACATAATAGAAACAGAGAAACAACAACAATATGCAAGAACAAAAAATTGGCTTCTTATTATCTCCACAAATGTGGAATTACAAACTTTCAGAATTACAATATGCAAAGCCACATGGGCATTACCTTACAATATTCTGTACGACAAAGCCTCAAATTATTACCCAGATCTACCACCTAGAATTGTCCCGAACTACCTAAGACAACACTACAAACCATATAGGCAATTTCCACTGCCCGAGGAGGTTCTAGAAATTTAGCCCTTAAGGCTGACTATACATAGAATTAATTTATTTTTATAATTTTTACAATAGGGTCAGCTCAAAAGAAATACAAAATATGATTTAGGTGACCCAACTTTGGGAGGCCATAACTTTCTAATCGTAGCTCTGTTTTTCTATTTGTAACCACTTTTCAAAAATGCCATGATGAGATCTACAACACCTAACATGCACTTGTGCTAGTTAGCCGAGGGTCGACTATGATCCGGAGCCTCTAAGGCCTTCAAAATTGACTTGAAAGATTTCATACCCAAAAACCTCAATAACTTCACCAATACTGATGATGTGGCAATGAAACTCAATTGGTAGGCTGAAATGACTAGGATGAACCTCCAACTGTGAAATCAAAACATTCTGAGATCATATGACCAACTTACTAAAATAGTAAGTTTCCATAAATAGTAGCTCTGCACAAGATAGCCCTTATTGAAATGAAAATAGAAATATTTTTGGGTGATGCAAGATTGCTCTTACACCAAGACGCTCTTGCATCAGAACTCCCAAGTTTTCGCCTAGTAGAATAACTACCCTGATCTTCATAAACAGGGAGAGCCAAGATAGTAATTTGATTTTTACTTTATGATGTGTTGGTATGTCATATGAAAAATTACTTTTGAGACTTTGGTTTTGAAATATTTATTATTATTATTTTGGAATTTAATTTATTTTAGGATTTTCCGATTTCACATAAAGAGGAAGATAAAAAGGACAATACAAAAGAAAAGAAAAAAAAAGAACTATTTTATTATGATGGAAGTGGTTGATTTCACGCACTCACATATATAAGTAGGATTTCTCATAGATAATATTGATCATTTTTTCAAGGCACAAAGCGAGAAGATAAATTTGTGTGAGGAGAGAATACATGACTTAGTATTATATTTGTAAAGATATGGCACAACTTACTAAAACTAAAAATAGATTAGTTTTTGAGGTTTGATTGACTTAGCATCACCAGTAATCTCCACAAGAACATAGTCCATGTTTGAAATGATGGAATCAGTTTGCATCTGTCACAATAATTTCTCTTGCAAAAATCTTGCAAACTCACATTTTTAAATGTTGGAGTAAATATTTAACTTCACCTAGGATAGAGTTTATCCTAACTGTGAGTAATTGCAGCTAGTTATTATGTTTACTTAAAATATTAGGAATATTTAATTATTCTCACCTAGGTAGCCAATAATGATGTGTTTACCTTGACTTGACATACAAAAGTGCCACCATTACGTTGTCAATCCTTGATTGATGGAAATTAACTTCCACCTCTAATTAGTCAAGGCCACCTCTATCTGAATTAGGCTGAGTTAACTGACCTCCTGATTGGGAGAGATTAGGAGTTAAATCTTACCTCCTAGCCATGTCATCTCCTTGATCATGGATCTTAGAGTTCTATATATTTGTAATTTACACACCTGCTTGGAAGCAATTAAGAGTTAAAGCTCTTACCTCTTCGCCATCTCATCTCCTTGATTCATGGATCTAACAGCTCTATATATTTTAACTTTAATCACCTGCTGATTTGGAGTGATGGGAGTTAAACGCTAACCTCTTAGCCATTTCACTACTTGATTCATGGATCTGACTAATAGTTCTTTGTATTTGTAACTACACTCCATTATATTGAATATAGAATAGCATTATTCTTTGATCCGGTTTTGTACCTATTCCATTTATCACAAAATGAAAATTTTACATAAAGACTACCAACCCCAGCATCTTTGTAGATTCTAAAGCCCATATTTCAAAACCTGGAATACATTGAAGACACCGGAGTCACTTAACCACTACATTTCAACACTGATTTCTATTGGATTTTACAAATATTTTATTTATTTTGTTGATCTTCAACCTCGACAGCAGACCTTGAATCAACACTGCTTCAAGTTTTGCATCTCCGGCTGAACGGTCAATCACCTAAAAACATAGTTTGACTATAATCTAGACTAAATTTGTTGCAGTCTGCACATGTTCTACATCAAAAAATGCAATTCCACATCCTCCACAAGCACCAGATAGGCACATCAGTTGGGAGCTTCATGGCCTTGACATAAAGGATTATCCTCTCAAGACACATTATTTAACCTCTTCACCTCTTCTGGAATAATACTGCATCATCATCTTTCAAAGTAATAACTTAAGACCATGTCAAAAATCTGGGCTGCTACAAGTGCAGACTATAGTCCAAACAATAGGAAACTACAGGCAACAAGAAGACAAAATGGGAAAAATGTCAGAAATAAAACTAAACAGATTGATCAGTAACTTCCAAAAAGCATTATAGTTATACAGTGTACACAAACAACTTTATGCTATTGAAAAATTTTAGCAAGAGAGTTAGGTAGGCATGCACATTTTGGCTCTTACTGATATTTAAATACCTCCACCCCAACAATGAAGGATAGAGCATCCTGAGGTCATCAAATGCATGTTGATTTGATATAGGTCTCTTGAGATCAATATTATTGTAATTTGTAAGAATGAAAGAATACCTTGTAGCAAAATGTGGTCCTTCATTGTCCCAAGTTAGGTGGAGTGGACAAATACACACATTATGTAGAATAAGATAACTGTAGTCGTTACAATCACTTGAAACCTAGTTAGGACTAGGTTGTACGTCACAACTACCCAATGATTCTCAATTTACAACCACTGTCTATTTAATAATTTTTGTGGACAACTATCTCAAAGAACACAAGTTATTGATTGTGTATATATTTTATATGGTGACATACATATTAAGAGTCTAATTGTGATGCCTGAAATTTGCACATTCAATTGTTATTGCAAACACTTTGTTGAGACTAGTTAACTGGAATAGAGGGATTTAGATTGAGGCGCTGAGTTTCCATCACAGAAAATCAAAATCACATACTGAATTTAGATACATGAAGAAAATAGCATTGTACAAGCTTTAAAAGAAAGGTTAAAGTTTAGAATCACAATCAAATCAATACAGTGAGTGTTAACCAATTTGCATTTAAATATTCAACAACATGATTTGCTAATTTATGTGGTTGTTGCAAGGGATCAACTCCATTAGCATCTTCTGAAGTGACACATCTTTATGTAAACTATCAAGATTTTTGTAGATTTCAAATTTCGACAAAAAAAACTTTAGATTTATCATTTTTATCCATTGTTTTTATGTAAGCATTGAAAACTCTTATGAATTCATTGTGTATTTCCACATATTCTAATGATCAAATCTTATTTTCGGTGCTTCTAGAACAAGGCCTCTGAATAAGGGAATGCTAAAAAAATTCTAGAGTTGGTTATTAAGAATATTTCTCAATACTGTGATTTTGTTGCAGAGCCATTTCCAATCAGAGAGGAAGTTATCATGGCATGGGGTGGAATAGGCAAGAAAATTCTGGTGGAAGAAGTTGTTGGATTTTTAAAATTAGAGGTTTTTGAATTGGTGAGAGACTAAATTATGACTCAAGGTAACTCCATGATTTCCAATTAAAGTTAACCGAATCTTGTAAATCACAAAAGGTTTGAATGCCTTTTTTAAACAATTGTTTTCCCTTAAGGATTTTGATAGTAGCAATAGGAGCATTGTCAAGTGAACCAAGCAATTCTACCATACGAAGGAAAAGGAAAAAATCAAACCATATTTCCTCAAGGATTGATCATACCAAACTAATTTATTTGAAGTAGTCTGTCAAGCTTTTCAGATTGAGTTGAGCCACGAGTCTTTAAGAAAGGAGCAAGTAAAATTTTGTCCCCCAATTTGACTGTATACCATGTGTTGCTCCCAATTGTAGCAGATTGGATTTGATGATGAACCAGATGTTTCCAAGGAGCATCACCATCTGGGGCTCTAACGATCCATTTAGTTGTAAGACAGATGCCTTGGGTCTGAGGGTTGATGATCCCCAATCCTCCTCTATCTTTTGGTTGGATACAATGGGTCCATGAAGTAATGGGTGCACCTTACTTTTTTCCCCACTTAGCCCACGTGAAGCTTCTAATTAAGCAAGTTAACTGGTTATCACATGATTTAGATGGTAATCAACAAGAACAAATATAGACACATGGCTATCCAGGAGTATTTTATTGGTGACTTGAATTCTTCCAGCCATGGAAAGAAATATGTTCTAGTCCACTTTAGGAGTCCAGTATCCCAAGATATCTTTGATGGTACCATGTTTCACCTACTTCCAGTCACTTGAGATCCAAGGAGGGTGAGGGTTGGGTCTTGTCATTATAAACTAAATTTTATGCATGGATAATTTAGAACCTAAAATTAAACAATAAATCTCAAAAACCTCAAGCTCAGTGTTCACTTCATCTGGTGAGTTACGAATGAAAATAATGTTGTCATCAACAAAATGGATGTTAAGAGTTGTAGCATTTCCTAGAAGCATGATTCTTCTAATCGGCCTATTGTCAAGAGCATGTTGGAGATGATATCTCAATAATTAGCAAAGAGAACATATAAGAAAGGAGCTAGAGGACAACCTTAGTGGTTGGATTTTTGCAAGGTAAACTAAGGAGAGAGAACACCATTTAGAACCACTGTAGCATTAGCATATGTGAAAAGCATTTTAATTTGATGATAGATTTTTGGACCAAAATCAAGATAGCTTAACATTATTAGAATGACAGGCATTCCAATGTGATCATATGCTTTATAAAAATCTAGTTCAATGATAAGAGAATCTTGAGCTGATTGTTGAGCCCATTCCATAGTCTCCTAGGCTAACACCAAGTTATCTAAGATAAATCTGCCCCCTAAGAAGCTAGATTTCCCTAGGTGAACAATTGAGTTATCTAAGTTTTTTATGTTAGATTATAAGTCAGATAACCAATTATCTTGATCCTATGGGAGATAGCATCACATTATTTTTTATTTTAATATTTACAAAGAAAATTTATTGGCATCTTCATCCACTTAAAGAAAATATATAATGACAACAAAACATAGATATGAAAGTCTAGATAATGTAAACCTATCATGCAAGCACAAGCAATAACCACTTGAAGAGCTGACCAATACCACAACCACGTAAAGAATGACTTATAGATAATTCAAGATAAATGGTCACAACCCATTTTTGAACACTACTACCACTATCTATGTTGAACAAACCATGACCTCGGTGAAGAGATCTCCACTTTTTAAATTAAATTGAAAAAATATTGATGTTCCTTGAGACCAAACAATTTATAGAGATAAAAAACTGAATTATACCAAAACCAACAAAACTTTAACCAACAAACTACAAATAAATGCCACTCATATTTTCTTGCCCTAGTTATTAAAGACACACTAGTTTGTAAGTTTACTGAAATAAATACCATGGATGAATTCCTAGTTTTATTTGATAAAAAAAAGGACAACTTTCGTTAGTTATGGAAGGGTAATAGCAATAATGACTTCAATGTGCCATCACAATGGGTGGTGATCATATTCTCCATGACCAACTACATGTCAAATTGAAGAATATTGAAACTATTGGAGCTGGTGATTAAGCTTCAATAAATCTTTATTAATGCTTAGACCTCTCTATGTGTTGTCAATACTTCAACACACCACCTGTACACACAAAAGTAGTGCACTTCTATGAATCCTTACATGCAAGGAAACTCAAGAATGAGCCCTCACAAATCGATCCATAGCTCTCTATGCATGGAGTTGCAAGATTTGTAAAATTGCTCTTAGCTAGAGCTATAAACTCATGACCTTGCTAGTCAACCACACAATGAGAGATTCTAAATGAATGCAATGCCATGCAAATCTATATGAGAATGCAAATTAATCTTATGAGAATGAAGATGCAATTAAGTTTTGAAAATAGAAATGAAAGAGTTACAAACCCTCTAATTAAACTATGTGAGATTAATCTAAAACATGAAAGGAAATGATACCATGATGATGCAACTATGATGCAAGCTAGGATGTGATGTAGATGCAAGATGAATGCCAATGGTGCTCCAAATCTTCAAAACTTGATGCAAGAATATCTCCAAAAGCTTCAATGATTTAGAAAACCTGTAGCATAATAATAGCATAAAAGAGAATGGATATGCATAAAAAAGAATGGATATGCATAAAAGAGAATGGATGAAAATGAAGAAGAGAGCTCTTCTTTTATAGGAAATAAAAAATCAATGGACGATGGAGATTAAGAGGCAAAAGATTTAATCAACGATGGAGAAAAAAAGAAGCTTGATCCTTGTGCACAAATATCCTCCAATAAGAAAATTAGAAGCATTTACTTTATGTTGAGCATTTAATTTATGTCCATGTGAGGCAAAAGTACTTTTCTTTTATTTTTTATTTTATTTTTCTTTATAAATAAGAATTAAATGCTTTATTTGTGCAACAAGGATAAGAAGAAAAGTGGAGATTTTTTATTTAAATAAAAGGGGAGGAAATTTCTTTTAATTAAATAAAGGCTTAGGATAAAATGATTTTATTATTTAATTAAAAGAGATTTTTAATTAATTAAAAAAGAGCAAGTTCTCTTAATTAAATAAGATTTTTATTTTTATTTTCTCTTTTAAATTAAATAAAATTCAAACCTTAGGAAATATTGAATTGATTATGATTTGATCAAGGAAATTGATATAATTGATAAAATGTTGATTTTTGAAAATATTGATTCAGGGATTTGACAAATTGTAGAAATGGGGGCCCAAAGTCTAGGTGACCATTTTAGGGTTCATACATTTGCCCCTCTTTGACTAATGTGTGATCGATCTGGGAACACATGTAGTCAAAGAATGAAGTTGAAATGTGAGATCGATTTGGGATCACAAAACAACTCAGATGTGAGATCGATTTGGGATCACATCTGGACAAAGCATAAATAAAAGATTCTGGACATGAGGTCGATTCGGGATCATATCCAAAATAAGAGATAAGAATCTCAAGCTTGAGCAAAAACTCATAAAAAGATGTCTGAATCAAGAGAATCAAGGAAATCAGGGATGAGAATCCCATAGATACTGCCCCCTCGGAATCGAAATCGAAATCAGATAAAGAGGAACAACAAAATTGATAAAAAATTTGATCAAATCCTAATGAATCATAATCGAAGAACGGAGCATGATAAGATAACCATCAAATAGTGAAGACATGCCCCAAGTTGACTAGGTTTGATTGGGAAAGATATAGGATAAAGATTAAGTCAAACCTCAGAGAGAGGAAGCGAAAGGGGTGAATGAAAGACTAGAAGTTTGAAAGACATGGAAATGAAGAAATTCTATCAAAAATTGAAGAATTGTGCCTCAAATGGTCAGTCAACGCGACTCAAATTTTGGTTTCGAGTCCGAAATGGATAGGAAATGATGTGACATGAAAGACCAAAAATGAAAGAGATGATCAAGAAGAATAAAAAAATGAGCACAGTTGACCAACTAGTCCATAGATGATAAAAAGAAGAGCTCTCTCCATATGCAAGATGCAAAAAACTAAACTATGATGAACCTAAGAATGCAAGCTACTATGAAAGTGGTTGACTTGCAAGGTCACAACGCTTATAGACATCTAATTATCATCATCGAGCGTTATTGGTAGCGTCGTAAGATCATATAATGCACACTAGCATAACTATGTGGATATGAATATGATCTTTATCAGATAGAAATGTGGAAATCTCACCTAGGCATCAAAGACATGGAGGTCAAGATGACTAATGCAGTGAGATTACTTAATTTTGATATGGCAAGATTATGCTTGTATCAAGACACATGAAAGTCAGGATAACTAGAAGCATGCACTCGCAAAACAGTCAAGGATAATACCTCGTCAATCCATAGTGTCAAGTAAGACCAGCATAAATGCTCATGATAGTTAGGATCAACAAAATATACCCACAAGCAGATAAAGAAATAAAACATGTTCTCATACCCTCAGTCTTCTAGCTATGCATCATCGAAAACTTCTCAGGGAGAGACCACTCATCAAAGAAATCTTCATAGACAGCACACAAAGAAAAATAAAGTCAACATATCTCAACGAGTTGATTGTTTAAGTGCATGTGTGTTGGTCATAGAGTCAAACTTTGGTTATCACATCTGCAAATGAGAAATATCACAGCATACTAGACTGTAGGGTAAGACATCTGATAAGTGTTAAGAAACACTCGACGCAAGGGTAGTGTTGAAAAACACTATTTGGGGTGGTGTTGAAAAACACCTGTTGTGAAATGCCCCAAGAGACAAATGCACCTAAAAGACCTATGCTAATAGGTATGCCCCTTAGACAAAGACAAAGACCAATTCCAGACCAAGTCAAATAAGGTCAAGGCATGACGGAGAAAGGCTAAGTGTCGAGGATGCATGCTAACAAATAGGGGTGCAAAGGCCTCAAGTAGCGCCTGTTTCCAGGTTTTCACCACTTGGATTTATTGCAATTTTTTATTTTTTTGTATTTTTTCTACCAAGGCGCCTATTGCTAGGTTTTCACCAAGGCACTTTTTCTATTTTTTTATATTTTTTGAATTTTTTTATTTTTTTTGTATTTTTTCAGGACTTTATATGCTTTTTAGGATTTTTTCAGCATCATATATATGAATTTTTTTGAAATTTTTTCAGGATCAATAAAATATGTACAAAGGATGCCCCCAAACTGAATAGGCATCAAACTCTTTAAGCAAGATCACATCATGTAGTCCCAATGTCTAGCAAGGTGAGGGACAAGATGGATTAGCAAGCTAGTGAATGAGATGGAGGAAAGGAGAATGAAAGTGAATGGAGGGAAGAAATCCTCAAGGTCAAACTCCTCAAGAGTACCCAAGCTAGGAAAAAATGATCATGCAAAGCACATTTGGACAAGCAATGAAAGGCTAGCATAGGATAAGCCTCAAAAGTGTAATGCAAAAGAAGGAAAGGATGCAGTCCAAAAGAGTAGACATGTCAAGAGGCTTCATAGCATCGTGTTTTACTCTTTTTTTATTAGATCAAGACCAAAGGGGAAAAAGATAGCGAAAGGCTAGAATGAAAGGAGGAAAATGAATATGAAGGCTAAATATGAAAGGAATGAAAGCAAGATCATCATAAGATAGCTCACAAGATAGCCAAATGTTCATATATAGATCAACATTGCCAATATCAAAGAGAGAAGATGGAATGGATGAAATATGTAGAAGAACTACGCATGATGCCTAATTTTTAAGTTTTCATCATGGTACTTATCCAAGGTGCCACAAGGGAGTGGTTTTCACCATAGGATGAATTTATTTCTCTTTACTTTTGCTACCAAGGTGCCTATTTCCAGGTTTTCACCATGGCACATTTTCAATTTTTTTTCATCATTTTTTTCATTTTTCTATTTTTTTGAATTTTATAATTTTTTGGAAGAAAGCAAGCTTTTTAGATAATGCTCCTTGAAAAGATAAACCATGATATGCCAAGGATCCAAAATGATATGCTCAAACATGTTAATAGGAAAAAGAAAATGGAAGAGGAAAATGGGGGATAAGATTTTATGTAAAGCGAGTGAGATTGGAAGATAGGAGGAATATGCAAATGAGGAAAAAAGTCTAGAAGGATAATGAATGGAAGGATTGTGAAAGGGTAGATGGAAAGGAAGATAAGATCAACGTTGACACACACCTTGAAGGGCGGTGTGAGGATGGAGAAAATGTGAATGAAGGAATACGAGAAGGAATATGGTGAATATTTAGTAGAGGTTGCGGTTTAGGCGCATGGAATGGAAGAATGTTTTTGGAAGAATATGAGGTGGAAGCCTTTGGAAGCTTGAATGTCAACTTCACTTTTTGTTCAATATTAAACTCTTTCAAGAGAGACTTTGGAATCCATATAGCCTTAGGCTTTTCATTTCTTTTGGATGATTTAGAGAGAATATCTTCAATGATGGATTTTGGAACCCATACTTGTATTGTAATTTTCTCCTTAGATATCTCTTTTGACTTTATATATCCATGTCGATTAGAGGGGACATGGTGATCTTTTCTTGATGGATTCTTATGTTGCTTCTTTTTCTTGTATTGACCATTCAAGTTACTTCCAAAAGACTTGGGACTTGTGGAAGAAGGAAAATACGACTGGTTTAGATGGGTGGATGGGTGAAAAGGATTCAAGGGTATGCATCTATGTTGATCTTGAGGAAAGATAGGAGATGGAGGGACGTAAGGACCCAAAATGGACGATGAATTAGGAGAGTTAGGAGGGGAAAGTGAAGGGACATAAGGGCCCAAAATGGAAGGAAGACATGAAGCCCTTAGTATTGGTGGAGGAGGTCCAAGGATGGATGTGGAAGATGCAAAAGGATAATCAATAAGTTTATCAACATGTATATGACAACCAAGGACATCAACATCTTTAGAGTGAGCATTAGGATTTGCAATAGGATCATGAACATCTTGAATAGGAGTGACTTCTTTGATAGAATCGTTCAAAGCTTGCGAAGACTTAGGAAGAGTAGAAAGCGAAAGTGAACATGGAGTGGTAGAACAAGAAGATGGAAGACTTTGATCTTGACAAGTTGCTTTGGATAGCGTAAGCGTATCAACTTTCTTTTGATTTTCAATAGGCTTAACATCAGAAGTAACAACACCATTTTTAATAACCTTAATGGAAGTATCATCTTTGGAAAGCGCAAGTGTAGTAAGGTTATTTTGATTATCAATAAGCTCAATAGTGCAAGTGGTAGCTTGATCTTTCTTAGGAGAAGTCTTAAGACATGGTGGAATGAATGAGGAAGGGCATAAAGGATCGAAAGAACCATGAAACGGATGAGAGATATTATGAACAAGATTGGCTGACATGGAGGGTTCTTGATCTTGATCTTTTTTTATGTTCTTTTCTTTATCATTTTTAGAGTCCTCTTGACATGAAACCACTTCTAAGGACAAGGAAGCATGTTGGGATTGTATGGAAGACTTTGGCAGAGATGGTGAAGGAATAACTGAAGTAGGCATTGTAGCACATGAAGGCTTAGGCTCACTAGGTGTAGCATTATTAGAAGTATTTGAAGCCAAGTGAAGGTTAGCTTGAGTATCTTTAAGAGGTAGCCCTTGAGGATAACTATAGGGAACCGCATGAAAAGCATTAGGATCTTTGTTGGATGAAGGATTTGTGAAAGATTTGGAAGACTTACCAGCTTTAGGAGATGTGAGGGTATTGGAGGAAGTAGAGGATGGAATGGAACCATCACAAGACAAAGGTTCAACATTAATATGATCTTGCTTGAGAGCGTAATCTTTATTTTCAGCATGAGAACTTTTAGAGGGGAGATCCTTTTGATGTTTGAAATCAGCGCGGTAGATTTTCTTCTCCTTAGTAGGAATATTGTATTGTTCGCAAAAATCATCAAAGAATTCTTCAAATTCAAAATCATATGGATCCCCATCACAATCTACCCAATAGGATGACCCTTTAGTAAGCCTAAGCGCACGATGAGGAGGAATCTTAGGAACATAGGTGTCATAGGTATCATCACGTTGCTCATTATGGTATGCCTTCTGAGGAGAAGGAAGATTCTTGGGAGAAGTAGAAGAATAATGAGATCGTGAAGAAGAGGAAATTGAAGACTTCATGGAAGAAGAAGATTTGGATAATGAAGAATGTGAATAATGTTTAGAAGAATCATGATAAGATTTAGAAGATGAAGAATGTGAATAATGTTTAGAAGAATCATGATAAGCCTTAGAAGATGAAGAATGAGAATGATGTCTGGAAGAGTCATGATAAGACTTGGAAGGTGAAGAAGAATGAGAAAACTTAGATGATGAAGAACATTTAGAAGGAGGTTGTGATATGATCATGTCTATGATCCTAGCAAATGTATCTGATTTAATCATCTTTTCTTTTATTTTTGCTATAAGTTTGTCACCCATGAGATATTTGGAAGGACCATTGGAGGAATAAAGATACTCTTCAAATTGAGCAATGAGTTCAAGATCATCTATTCTCAAGAGAGGTTCCTTAACAAGATAGTTGAAATTCATGGTTCTAGAAGAGGAGGAATCGAGCATGGAAAGAAGAAGAGAGGAATGGAAGAAGGTAGACTAGATAGTAAGAGGAAAAGAATCAAGAAGAAGAAGAATTTCCCATGGGAATAGAAGACTTCAGAAGAACATGGGAAATGGAGAAGAAAGAAGAAGACTAAGAGTCAACTTGTGTAATTGATACCATAACGTTCATTGAGATGTTGAGCAACATGATAGCACCTAGGATCTGACAACTAGAGGTCGTTTCCCTTGATTAACTTGGTATCTTGTAGTAACTATCATGAAAGAAAGAGACTCTTAATGATAAGATGACCTCTCAAAGTGTCAACACCAAACTAGGATAATCAAAGTTCTCTATTGTCCAAAATGAAATGAAAAGATAGAAAAAGGGGCTTTACCAACACTGTCAAAGAGGTGCTTCCAACAAAGGGTGAATACCCTAGCACTTTTGAATCAGGAGGTTGGACTAGGCCAAAATATAATTGAAATTGATTACATGAAAGTGATTTGGACAATAAGAGCACTAAAATTCTCCAAGAATGTAGCTAACAATTCTAGAGATAAGCTTTCTCACCAAGAATAACCTTCTAACTTGACAACTATTTCCAAAGTGGCCTTGTAAACCAATTGATGCTATTCCTAGAGGGCAAAAACTAGAGATTTAAAGTCAAAATAAGTCTCTAATGATAGGATAGAAAATCGAGCAAGCTGTAAAAAGTTGGTGTCTCAACTCAGGAACTCAGTTTATTTTAAAAGATCAAGTAAGTACATCAATAGATTTTCATCATTGAACAGGCACATAAGACAGCAATCAGGGAGTTCAAGCAAACAGTCTTCAAACAATGAGCAAGGGGCAAAGCAACCTTGCGCATGAACAAGTATAGTGACTTAGTATTTCTACTCCTTAAAGGTTCTACTTGTGTATGTTCTTGACAATGTTTTAGCAGGCACTTAGAACACAACAACACCTTATTAAGCTATCTATAAGGATATACATGGCTTTTCTAAGGAGTCCTCAATAGACGCAAGGTACGTGAGGCCCAACTCCGTAGATGAGAAGAATCCAAAATCACACAACCGGGGGGAGATGGTAACCCAAATCTCCTCCTTCACTTCTCAAAGGTATAAAGTTTTTTGAGGCTTAGCCAAGAGTGATATCAAACTCAATTCCCAAGAGAGGTGTCTTTGGATTCACTTCCCGATATTTATACTCCATCAGAACACAGGAGTTAAGGTTGTCCCTTGAGGTGGTGTGTCCCCAAGTAGGCCTTCTAGAAATAAAAACTAAGTAATTCACTATCAAAAGTATTTAGAGCACTAAAGGTGGAACACTTAACTCTTCAAGTAAATGAGAAGTGAGTCCAAAAGTGGAACATTTAACCCTTTAAGATAATGCGAAGCGAGTCCAAAAGTGGAACATTTAACCCTTTAAGATAATGCAAAGCGAGTCCAAAAGTGGAACATTTAACCCTTCAAGAGAATGTGAAGTGAATTCAAAAAAGTGGAACACTTAACTCTTCACACCAACTCAAAGTGAGTCCAAAAGTGGAACATTTAACTCTTCACACCAACTAAAAGTGAGTCCAAAAGTGGAACATTTAACTCTTCACATCAACTCAAAGTGAGTCCACACCTTAGAAAACAAGTGAGTTCCAAAAAGTACAAAAGGGTTGCCTAGTGGAACACTTAATGCTTCTCTCCTGTAGACCCCTCCCCTTTAATGTGGCGCTGATCTTGCAACCACATGGTGGAAATAAAGGGCCGACGGATTTACCGAGTCCAATAACCCAAGATAGCAGTCTAGATCAATCACAAGTAATCTAAGGCTGCTAATCAATACTGCTCACAAATGAAAAAGGGTTGAACAATGGAATATTTAACTTTCCAAGTAAACATAGAGTGAGTCCACAAAGTGGTGCATTTAACTCCCCATGTAAACAAGGAATGAATCCATGCCCTCAATCATTCAATGAGATATTTGATATTGAAACCAAGAATTACTTAAGGTTTAAACACAAGCATTCACTTACATAAACTTGTATGAAAGCAAATCTATGTTCATTCATTTTTCATTAAGAGCATCAATTGAAATGTGTTCTATGAAAACATGTAAAACACTCAAGCCAAACACATGAGAGGTTCAATTTTAATCTCAAAATCCAAATGTTTTAGAGATGTAACAAAATACCTCAAGTCCAACGCAACGCGCTTAGTAGATTTGCCCTATTTTTCATTTGTTTTAAGCATTTTTCATGAAAGCAAGTCATGCACCTTCAAATGAACAAGACAAGAAAACAAGAAAACAAGATATGCAATGTATATCCAACTTATAAAAATCCTAGGGTTAGATCTGAAAATCAATTTTTAGGAGCAATAACAACCAGAAAATAATCCAAATGATAGCTCATATCATGCATTGAACAATGAAAAATAAGTGCATACCCATCACAAAATTTTATTTTATTTTTGCATTTGACCTAGTCAACAAGATCTGATTGTTACCACATGAATTCGGACCCTAAACCAAAAATATAGAAAAGAGACCTATATAAAAAAAAAGAGAGCTTTCCAAAAATGTAAAAATCTCAGAAAAATCTCTTCATTTGTGCCCTAGAGACCCATTTTACCAAAACAGACCAGTTTTTATAAATTGACCAAATGAGCTATGATATGATCTCTAAATTAAAAACATAGTTAATGGACCCCCTATAGAATTTCAAGTCCTTTCCAAAAATATAAAAATTTCCAAAAAATATGCTGATTTGCGCCAAAAATTGATTTTTTATGAAAAATCAAGAAAAAATTATAAAAAATACAAATTACCTCTGAAAATTTTAAAATTTTTTTAAGAGATTTTTTGATATGTTGTGAACTTACAAAATAATTTTCAGACCAAAAAACCAAGCCGTTTGGGAGATATGATCAAATATTTCAAATCTAGGGTTTTTTTGTCTCCAAACAAATCTGCACAAGGGTTAGCTCCAAAAATAATCAAAACCAGCAAGTGTTAGCTCCAAAAATAATCAAAACCAGCATCTAAAAAGTGGGTTGCCCCACGGTGGGTGCCAGAAATGTACACACAAAAGTAGTGCACTTCTATGAATCCTTACATGCAAGGAAACTCAAGAATGAGCCCTCACAAATCGATCCATAGCTCTCTATGCATGGAGTTGCAAGATTTGTAAAATTGCTCTTAGCTAGAGCTATAAACTCATGACCTTGCTAGTCAACCACACAATGAGAGATTCTAAATGAATGCAATGCCATGCAAATCTATATGAGAATGCAAATTAATCTTATGAGAATGAAGATGCAATTAAGTTTTGAAAATAGAAATGAAAGAGTTACAAACCCTCTAATTAAACTATGTGAGATTAATCTAAAACATGAAAGGAAATGATACCATGATGATGCAACTATGATGCAAGCTAGGATGTGATGTAGATGCAAGATGAATGCCAATGGTGCTCCAAATCTTCAAAACTTGATGCAAGAATATCTCCAAAAGCTTCAATGATTTAGAAAACCTGTAGCATAATAATAGCATAAAAGAGAATGGATATGCATAAAAGAGAATGGATATGCATAAAAGAGAATGGATGAAAATGAAGAAGAGAGCTCTTCTTTTATAGGAAATAAAAAATCAATGGCGATGGAGATTAAGAGGCAAAAGATTTAATCAACGATGGAGAAAAAAAGAAGCTTGATCCTTGTGCACAAATATCCTCCAATAAGAAAATTAGAAGCATTTACTTTATGTTGAGCATTTAATTTATGTCCATGTGAGGCAAAAGTACTTTTCTTTTATTTTTTATTTTATTTTTCTTTATAAATAAGAATTAAATGCTTTATTTGTGCAACAAGGATAAGAAGAAAAGTGGAGATTTTTTATTTAAATAAAAGGGGAGGAAATTTCTTTTAATTAAATAAAGGCTTAGGATAAAATGATTTTATTATTTAATTAAAAGAGATTTTTAATTAATTAAAAGAGAGCAAGTTCTCTTAATTAAATAAGATTTTTATTTTTATTTTCTCTTTTAAATTAAATAAAATTCAAACCTTAGGAAATATTGAATTGATTATGATTTGATCAAGGAAATTGATATAATTGATAAAATGTTGATTTTTGAAAATATTGATTTAGGGATTTGACAAATTGCAGAAATGGGGGCCCAAAGTCTAGGCGACCATTTTAGGGTGCATACACCACCCAACTTAGTTGACGAAGAGACAACAAGAACACTAGATAGTATATCCTAGAATAGAATAGAAGACTTTTAATGTCAAGAAGACTACATAAAGCCTACAAAATAGATTACACAACCAAGTCCTCACAACACCATTGGAACATTCCCTTCCAAACAAACCATAACCTTTGACCAAATAAAAGACCCACTCAGAAAGTAAGTAGAATCCCCAACCATGTTAATGGAAAAAATAGACTTTCCTAGAAACAAACAGAACCACCCATCTTAGTTGGCACAGAGACAACAAGAGCATTAGATAGTATATCCTATAATACATTAGAAGACAAGACTATATAAATCCTATAAAATAGACTACACAACAAAGTCCTCACACACCATCTAGAACACTCCCTTTTGAGTAAAATAAATGTATTGGAGAGAGGTCTCTTTTCCTGTCCGAGCTGAGCAATGGTTGAATTCTATATAAGGAATGTTCACACCTATTTAACGGGTTTTCCTTTGTTGACCTTTTCAAACATCTTAGGCTATCAGACTGTAAAGTTTAGCTTTGTAATATATGAATGAATTTTTTTTTGTTATGTTGTTTTACAGTCAGAAATGTGTGCATGCTATATGTTTTGTTTTGATCCCTCATTCTTGCTTCATCTTATATGTTCTACGAAATGTGTGCATGTTTTACATTGCTTTCATCTTATATGTTGTTTCAATGTGAAAGTCATATTTGCTTCGAACACCTATTAAGGTGTAAAGTAGATTTATGTCTTTGAAATAGGATATTTAGTAGGAGTGGTGCATATAAGGGGTTCTTTTTCATATTACTTGTATTTAGAAGCATCCAGCAACGACATTCATAACTACTAGATCCCCTTTCTTAAATTAGCTCCATTCTAGTTCTTCACTTTCATCATCAAAGTTTTTAGTTAGGTGCACCAAGGTTGAAAGGATGACAGCCTTGTTCATTGTTTAACCATGACACGTGTGAATCCCTCAGTTGGGAGGCTGTCATAATGTTTCACAAATTTTCTCTCTTTCCATACCCAAAGGACGGGTGCAAACTTTTGTGACCACAACTCTTATTGGATGAGTAATGTTCCATGGTTAATAGTAGTTGTTGTGTGTGAATGATTGGAGCCGATGAGGCCATCCCCGTGCATGGCATGGACATCGAGACATATATGTTCTACCATCTTAAAATTGGGCATTGCATGTTATACTGTTAGGGTCTGATGAAAGCAATGTTTCTCTGTGTGTGAGTTTTACACCTTCATGAAATAACAAGATTTAAAAGACAATTACACTATTCAAAGAAAACTAATCTAAATAATGCACAATTAATCTAAATATCTCATGGATCTCTAAAATAAAGTGGTAAATGAGGCTCTCAGCTATGATCCTCACTAGTGACACTCTAAAGATGAGAATTAAGCTATATGATATGCAAATTTAGATCTATTCTATCAAATTCTAGCTCTATTTGATGAACAATCTACTATGATCAAAGCAATTTAAGCTAATTAGCAATGACAAATGATAAGTGAGTGATGTGGATGCAAATTGATAGAGCTTTGCTGCAATTCAAAGATATGGCGTGGATGAATTATGCTTCTAAATGCCTTCAATATATAAGATTTTCCCAAGGGTAGGGGGTAGAGTGAGATAACCATGGTTATGCTTGGGTAAGGTCAATTGGCTTTGCTTTGTCCATAAATGGGGGGACAAGGAGGGGACAATCATTTAAATGGTTTCAAAAGGCTGGACCATTTCAACAAAAGTGAGTGATTTGTGTCTATTTTGTCTCTTTTTTGCTTTGTTGAGGGAAATTATGATTTATTAATTAATTAAAGTAATTAAATTTAGCCATGAAGGGTAAGATGTTCATTTTGATTTTTGCTTTCAACAACTATGTCATTAATTGAATTTAATCAATTTCGTAGTGTTTTTCCCCTTTTCAAGCTTTATTTAATCATTTAATCATTTAATTGAATTTTCCTTTGATTTGAATTGCCTTTGTTCCATTTATTGATTTTTCATGCTATTTTGATGATTTGATGCACCTTTTGATTGATTTAAGCCTTTGACCAATTTTTCATGTCTACAAATGCCCCTCTTTGAGTTGATGTGTGAAGAACACCGATTCAAAGATTCCCTTAGTATGATGATCTGATTCAGGTCCTGGTTCTGATATGCCTCTGATCGTTCTGATTGATGTACTTCTTGATGATGATGATGTACCTCTGATGATGGTGCTGACATGATTCTGATGTCTTTGATATGATATGGGTCTTGGTTTGATGATAGGTCCTGGGTTTACTGATAAAGGTCCTGGGTTTATTGATTGCTGATATGTTGATAGGTTTGATATGATAGCAGATTTGATATTGATTTTTCTCCTGATATGATACTGATTTGCCTCCTGATATGAAATTGATATGATATGATATGATATGATACTGATATGCCCCACTGATAAATGTTTTTGATGTGATGCCAATTTGATACTCTAATGCCCCCTCAGAAATAAAACATATTGATTCCTTGATTTGAAAGATTTTGATTGATTGGAATATGTTTTTATTTCTGATACCGTTTTAAAGAAATAAGCAAGTTTGATTTATGCCCCGGCTAATGAAGATGTCATATAATAGGTCCAAAGTGCATTTTTAAGTCTTAATTAGGGCCAATTTCACCTTAAATAGGGTAAAACCCCTCATTTTACTATTCATTTTCACCTTTCCCTTTTGATATTTTTAGCTCTGATTTTAGCCCTTTTACACAATGGTGGTCCCACATCGCGAGCATCAGTTTGAGAGAGCGCACCAGTTCGGTCAGAGAGCGAACGATGGTCCTCCTGTATGTCATTCAAATTTTCCTCGTGTTTCTAAAATTGCATTTATGACTTCATTTAATGCATTTTAAAATTTTGATTCTGCGTTTTAGAAAAGAAATGTCGCCTTCGTGTAATGTAGTTACGCCTAAAAAAATTAAATGTCACCTCTTGAAAATTTAGTATTGCCTTCCATAGGTCTGTTTACGCCTATAGAAAATATTTTATCACGTGCGGAAAATTTGGTATCACCTAGGGTTTAAACATTTTAATTGTTTGTCACGTGAAAAACCCTAGATAATAAAATGTCACCTTGGGTACATCTTATATCGCGTTTGTCAAATGAAGTCACGTGGATGATTAAAATCACGCGTATGACAAATTAGATGTCGCCTCTAGTAAAAGAAATTATGCCTGAATGAAAAGTCGCGTAAGTGAAATTTTTTTTACGTTACTTGAGACTTTGTTATGACGTCTGATTGCTCGATTGCGTCAACCTAATTGATATCGATCACTTCAATGAATTTGATCGAATGTTCAGTTAGGGTGTTCCCCTTGTTTGATTTCAACAATGAATTAGGACATTGGTAACTATGATATCGAAGGATAAGGTAAATCAATCTTCATCACAAATGATAGGTCATGGGTCTAATCGTCCATTCATCTTATTCTCAAATGCTTAGAGACATAAAACTAGGATCATCCTTCCTCAATGCTTAGAGTTAGGATTAGTAGGTCTGATAGGTATATTTAAATTGATGACTGTGATTAATTGTTTGATTTCCTGATATTAGGTTACTCATGTGATTCCATTGTTTTGTTTAAACAGGAGGATGTCCTTGTTCTGTACCTCTAGACCGTACCACATTGGGTGATGGAGCTTAGAGAGCAGTTGACTGACACCGAGAGGCGAGTGATTAGGCGCTGTGGTTTGTTATGTGTATTAGAGCTTCCTCAGTTCTAGATGAATCGAGGTTTGATTACCACTATCGTAGATCGTTGGCACTCTGAGACAAACACTTTTTGGCTGCCACAAGGAGAGATGACTATTACTCCTGAGGATGTGTATAGGTTACTACGGATCCTGACACATGGGGAGATCATATATTATGATGCAGTGTATGATGGGACCTATTGTCAGCAAGTATTTAGAGATCCTTCTATTGGTGATGATTGCATCCTATGGCCTCAGTTTGCTTCATTTCATGTTCTACCAGCGATGTTAGGTGCTATCATTGGTGGCGTGTTACTACCTGATCGTTGGGGTCATGGGTTTTCAGTGGGTTGGGGCAGGATTATCGAGGACTTGCTTCATCAGCCTCGATGATTTGATTGGGGATCTTATGTGCTGGCACAACTATACCATGATCTTTATGAGGTGGTTTATAGGAGATCAGTTGCTTTATCTACTGGGATTCACATTTTGCAGCTTTGGATATGGGAGCACTTACCAGTTAGTCATCCGATATCAGAGCGAGACTGACCTTTAGGGTATCCTTTTGCATGGTAGTACACTGGGATGGTGACACAACATCACTTGGGACATTTGGAGTATTGGCGACGTCAGATTGATGATATGGATGAGGTCTATTGGAGACCATATGTCGATGTTGAGGATTGGAGAGAGGATGGCTTGGAGTTACCGTATATGTTTTCTCCTCGATGGATGATTGGCAGGATCGACTCTGTCCTTGAGAGATTTTTGGCAGGTAGAGTGCTATGGCAGTTTGGGTGGATTCAGCCTATGCCTCAGGGATCTACAGTTTATGCTCGTTCTAGTGTAGAGAGGGCTACTTGGGGACACATGCCTTCATATGATGATGCTATTGAGTAGATATCATGGCTTGGTTTTATGGACTGGGATATGAGATTACATATTAGAGATGCTGGGGTTACTCAGGAGTATCTGGATTGGTTGATGGAGCATCCTATGCCTCAGTTTATAGACCCTACAGAGCCAGTGCCTGGGAGAGATGATGATGGTGATGGTGTTGGTGGTGGGAGGAGACGCAGAGGTAGACCACGAGGTAGGGTG
Organism: Chamaecyparis obtusa; assembly: GCA_027943335.1. Taxonomy (NCBI): domain Eukaryota; kingdom Viridiplantae; phylum Streptophyta; class Pinopsida; order Cupressales; family Cupressaceae; genus Chamaecyparis; species Chamaecyparis obtusa. Next base: position 1,393,653 of record BSBK01004640.1, on the reverse strand, counting down.
GTGATTAGACTCAGAGGATGAGTGAGAGATATACAGATATAGGCACCACCTCCTCCTCCTTCTCATCCTGCAGTAGCACATAGACAGAGGGTAGATCGTCAGGACCATGTGAGGGCTGCTAGGCAGGATTCAGTGTCAGGATAGGATATGGGAGCAGGATTACCGCAGGCTACCGTGGATGGTCAGGATACAGGTGCACAACAGATGCTAGCAGCTTTTTCCCATGATCAGGGGAAGGCTCCTATAGATACAGGTGATCCTCAGAGTACCTATGAGGTTGGTGAGAGTTCTAGTACTGTCCAGCTACGAGCAGATGTGGGAGTGTTACGGATAGAGGTATCACAGATGTCTTTGATGATTCAACAGTTAGTATTAGGTCTGGCTCCATTGGTTCCTCTCCTTGTTGCTATGGTTGGTCAGACGCCTCTTCAGCCACCTTAGCAGCCTCCATCACAGCCTCCTCCATAGTCTTCTCCAGGACCTCCTCCCAGTGGTGACGAGAGTTGAGCTATGAGTGCTCTTGTTGATCAGTTGTGTACTGATGTTGAGATACTTGATGTTGTATCATATTCTTGTGACCTTGGTGTTATCCTTCCAGTTGTACTTTGATACTTGTTTGACATTGATGCCCCTGTTGATGGGTGATTATAGAGTTGATTTATGATATCATTGTTATACTGGATGCATTGAGTTTTGAGTAGACGTATGATATGAGGACATTTATGATCTTTCCTATTTTTCACTTGATGATATATGAGATTACCTTTAGATGCTGCTATATGTGTTTATCTAATGCATTTGTTTTGTATGGATGTGTCTATGGATGCAATGTATCTTATGTATGATATAGATAGATGGATGCATTTCTTTCTTCATGTATGGGTGCAATTTTTTTTGTTTTTGTGTTATTTTCTCATGTATGCAATCTGTATCGCTGTCTAGATGTATGCACATGTAAATGGTTATTTCCTTCTTTTCCTCGATGGTATATCTATGTAATGATTAATGATATGGAATGAATGCAAAAAGTATAATCTCATGTTTTTATTGTAGAAAGATGATATTGAGGTGATGTTGTCCTTGCTGATTTGACCTTGTTAATGATGTTATGTACCCCCTTTTTGATGCGAAATGAAGCCCTTGGGAAAAAAAATGCATGTGCAATTTATTCTAACATGAGAATGCATTTTAACCTTTTTATGAATGCAATTATTTTTTCTATGAATGCAGCTAAGTGTCACTAGCTTTTAGCAAAGAAATGCCTTGAGGATATATTTCATCATTGAGCACTTGGGACCAGAAAGTCGATACAATCACCACTGCCCACTGACATGATGATATGAATATCGCTTTTTATTGCTCATATGGTAACCTCCATTTTGCTTTCCCATCGGTCTCGTCGATATGACTATCACTGATTACAAACAATCATGAGAGTATACCAATTTTGTCAGATTCTATGTTGCAAGTGGATTTTGGCATTTAGATATGAAGAATCTAAATATCCAAGGTATCTGGTTGCGTAAACAAACAAAAGTTAACTCATTGTTTTATAAGATAATCCTCGATGGTTCTTTGATGACCATGTCTTTAGATGAATTCTCATAAGGCAATGAATCTTCCTCCAAACATTCACTTCATAGTCAAGAAAAATATCATGTCTCCATCATTGCCAATCTAGTCGAAACATCATTGATTAGCTAAAAAGACTTGATACAAATTGAATTAATGTAAGTAAATAGATTTTTAACCAATTTTTCAAAAGAATCTATCTAGGTGTTTTGCATTGTTTTCTGATCTTCAAATAATATTTCCAAGTGTTTTGATCATGGAATGATGTTTGATTTTTAATCCTGAATAATAAGTCAATTTAGGCTCAAGGATTTGTTGTGGTAGTCAACTTCTTGGTTAGTAAACAATGATATCAATCAAAGGTTTACAAAAATCGGATCTCTCTTCTGAAAATGTTGATCCCTTTCTACTTGTGACTGAATGTGGCTTGTTTGAATCCTTTTTGAGGTACCCACTTTCCGATCTGTTTTGTGCTGCCCCCAAGTGTTTGATGTATCAGTTTTGACAACTTTGGGCAATGCAAAGGATGATGCTACAAAATGTTATTGTGACTATATACAAATGACGGATGCAATGAAGGTTTGGACAAATGGGATGATGAGATGCATTATGTACACATGTGACTAGGAAAGAAATGACTTAAGGAAACCAAAAGTGCTTGTTGCCAAGTTTTCACCTTTGGGTGATTTTTTCTTTTTTCTTTTTTCTTTTTTCTTTTTTTGCTACCGAGGCACCTATTGCTAGGTTTTCACCAAGGCACCTTTTTTCTTTTTCATTTTTTTTGTATTTTTCCTTATCACCTTGGCGCCTATTGCTAGGTTTTCACCAAGAGATGGTTTTTCAAATGTTTTTGCTTTCTTCATGCTCAATTTTCCACTGTTTTTGATCTTTCTTCCTTTCCAATGTTTTTGGATTTTCCATTTTCAAAATTTTTTGTATTTTCAAGATCTCTTTTCAACTATGTACAATAATTATGATGCTCTCTCATCTGATACTATTTATACTCTTTCATCTACTTTAGGTGTAGAACCTCTTCAAATGAATGCTATTTATGGGTTCTTGTAACTCTTCACCATTACAATCTGATAACTTATATGTTCCTATTCCAAAGGATGACACTATCACAAATGGGCCTATCCAATTAGCTTCCCACTTTCCTTTCTTTTCCCTTTCAGCTTGATTTTTGGGATTTTCTCTTAATACCAAGTCTCCTACTTGAAAAGTTCTTGGTTTGATGTGTTTGTTGTAATTGCGTGAAATCCTATTTTGATAAACTCTTAAATGCTCATAAGCTTGAGTCTGGTGTTCCTCTAACAATTCCAATTGTTGTATTCTGACAAGCCTATAATCCTCATCAGTGATAAATCCTCTTAATGAAACCCGTAGAGATGGAATTTCAACTTCTAATTGTAGAACTGCTTCGGTTCCATAAACTAAAGAGAATGGGGTGGCTCCTGTAGGTGTTCTGATACTAGTTCTGTAAGTCCATAGTGCGGGATTTATTTACATGTGCCAATCTCTTCCTGATTTGTTAACTGATCTTTTTAATATTTTGAGGATATTTTTGTTCGTTGCTTCAGCTTGTCCATTGCCTTGTGGATAATAAATGGATGACGAATGATGTGTAATGTGGAATGTCATGCAAAGTTCATCAATATCCTAATTTTTGAATTGTTTCCCATTATCCGTGATAATGGCATGTGGAATACCATAGCGGCAAATTATGTGGTTCAATATGAACATTGAAATTTGTTTGCCGATTGCTATTGTTAATGGAACTGCTTCCACCCATTTGGTGAAGTATTCTGTTGCTGTGATGATATACTTGTGTCCATTTGAAGATGGAGGATGTATGATTCCAATCAAGTCAAAACCCCATTGATAAAAAGGCCATGGTGTAATGAATGGGTGTAATTCTTGAGCTGGTGCATGTATCATGTTACCATGATATTGACATTTGCTACATGTCTTCACAAATTGACAAGCATCCTTTTCTAATGTTGTCCAAAAGTACCCTAAACGAAGGATTTTCTTAGCTAGATTAAGACCGCTTGAGTGTGACCTGCAAATGCCTTCGTGGACCTCGCGTAAAGCTAACTTAGACTCTTCTTCCTCTAAACATCTAAGTAACGTCCCATCAAGACCCTTACGATACAATGTGTCTGAAAGGATTAGGTAACGGGCGGCTTGGCGTATGAAGTTACGTTTTTGGGCACGAGTTTGGTCTACGGGGAGTACTTGGTCTTTAAGGTAAGTATAGATGGGTCCATACCAAGGAGAGTCATGTCCATGTAAAAGAGAAACAATTTGGGTGTCAAGAAGGTTGAATGCTGGTTTTACCAACTCTTCCACCAAGAACTCATACTTCTCATTTTGATCTGGTTTTTGTAATAAGGAAGCCAAGGTAGCCATGGCATCTGTTGCTCTATTCTTTTCTCTTGGAATCTGTTCAAATGTGATCAAAGCAAAGTACTTCTTCTATCCATCAATCAAGGTTTTATATTTCATCAATGTTATATCTTTGGTATTGTATTCATTATTAACCTGATTGATTATGAGTTGGGAATCCCCATACACTTGTAATTCTGTAATATTCCATTCCAAAGCCATTTTGATGCCAATGACTAATGCCTCATATTCTGCTATGTTATTGGTGCATGGAAATAAGAGTTTATAGGACTTTGGAATGGTTTACCCTTGAGGGGTAACCAATAATATACCTACTCCAGAACCTCCTTGTGTATAAGATCCATCAAAATATAATTTCCATGTCTTTGCTTCTATGTTGACAATTGCTGCATCTGGAAATTCAATTTGAATGGTTTGTGTAGAATCCATTGGGTTATTTGCTAAGTGATTTTCTATCACTTGTCCTTTAATTGCTCTTCTATCAACATATTCAATGTCAAATTCACTTAGGATCATGACCCATTTTGCTATTCTACCTGTTAAGGTAGTTTTACTTAGCAAGTATTTGAGAGGATCAATCTTGGCAATTAATTTGATCTTATGCATCAACATATAATGTCTTAATTTTTGAGATGCAAAGACCACTACTAGACATGCTCTTTCCATGAATGAATAATTTAGTTCTTATTTTATTAAGGTTCTACTAAGATAGTAGATTGCCCTTTCTTTTCCTTGCTCATCTTCTTGTGCCAACAATATGCCTAGAGACCTTTCTGTGGCTGATATGTATAACAACAATTCTTTTCCCTTGATAGGTGACATAAGAATAGGTGGGTTTATCAAATAAGTCTTCAAAATAGCGAAGGCCTTATCACATTCTTCATCCCACATAAATGTAGTGTCCTTGTGTAGCAATTTGGTGAAGGAGTGACACTTTTCTGCTAATTGAGATATAAATCTCTTTATTGATTGAATCTTTCCTTGTAATGACCTCATTTGGCTAATGTTTCTTGGAATCTCCATCTTTAGAATAGCTTGTACTTTTTTAGGATCAACTTCAATTCCTTTTGCTGACACTATATAACCCAATAACTTACCGGATTGGACACCAAAGGCACACTTCTTTGGGTTTAATATAACTTTGAATTGTTCTAACCGAATGAATATTTTTCTTAGGATTTGTAAATGTTCTTCTCTATTATGGGAATTTTCTAGAATGTTGTCCACATAATCTTCTAAGAAAGTGTGCATCATGTCGTGGAAAATAGTTGTCATGGCCCTTTGATATGTAGCTCCAGTGTTTGTAAGACCGAAGGGCATGACATTCCAACAAAAAGTACCCCAAGGGCAAGTAAATGCTGCCTTTTCTTGGTCTTCGGGAGAAATCTTTATTTGATTGTAGCCACTAAATCCATCCATTAATGAGTACATTGCGTGACCTACTGTCAAATCCACTATGGTATCAATGCTTGGCAATGGGAAGTCATCTTTGGGACATGCGAGATTTAAATCTCTGAAATCTGTACACACATGGATAGATTTATCATGCTTAGTAATCGACATAATGTTAGAGATCCAATTAGCATATGCTATTGTTCTTATGAACCCCACCTTTAACAATTTTTCCAATTCTGCCTTGACTAGGAGAGCCACATGTGGGTGCATTTTCCTTAGTTTTTGCTTCACAGGTTTAACTCTGGGTCTAACATTCAGATGATGCATTATGAAATCAGGATCCAGTCCAAGCATGTCAGCATATGACCATGCAAAATTCACTTGTTGTTCTTGGAAGAATTTGATAAAGTCCTCTCTTTCAAGAGATGTAAGTGATGTAGCCAAGTGTATGACCTTTGGATCTACTTCCGTACCAATGTTAACTTTTTCTGTTGGTTCTATAAGAATAGATGACCTTTCTTCTTCATGTTCAGGCAAAGTGTCCAATCTCTCTTCTAATGGTGCCACAGTTGGGTTTTCACCAAAAGAAACATCTTTTATTTTCATTGTTTTTGGTTCTAATGGTGCCACAATTGGGTTTTCACCAATAGAACTTCTCATTTTTTTCATTTTTTTTCATTTTTTTCATTTTTTGACTAAGAGATTGGACCCTTGTTGTTGTCATTATGTCCATATTGAGTTCGTTGGTGAAAGAGGGTTCAACCGCATTGAGGTATTGGTTTGTTGCTTGGTCATTTGGGAAGTAAAGTAAGTCATGTGGTTTGGTTTGATCCCAATCAATGAGGTCTGGGTGCATCAAAATTAAGGAATTATTGGGTAAGGTATCATTAATAGGATTTATGGACATGACTTCGTTTGAGGGTTCATACATTGTATCATTTAGATCTATGATGTGCACTTCCTCAAGATGATCCATGGAAGCAAGGTCAAAGTCCCCTTCGCTCGAATCCTCATCAACCTCTATGGGAAGCAATGTGGGAAAAGCCACAAGCGGGTTAAAACTAACATTTGAATTTTCCTCCTCTGAAGGTGTCCAAAATGTTTCTATCCAGGCTCCACTATTAGATGCTTGTTCTATATTAGGCCTTTGAATAAGAGGTTCTTTAGTAATTGAAGCATCTTGTTTTGGGATTTTTGCATAAGTATGTATAGCAATGACTTCTTTATCTTGACATGACTCCTCTGATAAAGTATCCCATTCATAATCCTAAGAGTCATCACTATCTCCTTCGGATTCTAATGCATTTATTTGAGGATGAAAATCATGCATTGGACTTGAACTTTCTCCTTTGTATTGGAAACCTACTCTGGATTTTTCATGACTTGCCCTCCAAATAGGTTCAATAGGTTCTAATAACCCTCTATTTCTTTGGCCTAGGGGTCCTCTTCCTTTGTATCCCATCTTTTGTATAATATCAAATCCTTTCCCATATTGTTCGGTTTGTATATTGACATGCTGAATTCTTTCCATGGGAGTGTCTAAGGTATCATCCTCATCATGATAAAGCCATTGAAGGACTTCATCTTCTTCCTTATCCCATGTTGCTTTTCTATCTTCCCTCACAAAATAAGAATTATACTTATGTGGAAGATGTTCTTTTGAGGGTTTACCATGTGATTTGGGAGATATGGGCATGTCAAATAGAGAAACTGAATATTCTCCTACTCCTTTTGAACTAATCTTGCATTGTTTGTCAAATTTGTTCATCATCTCACTCATGTGTTGGTAATGATCTTCTTTAGCTTGTTCCTTTTCCTCTTTAGTAGGTTTGTAGATCACTGTCTCCAATTTAGGTGCTAAATATGGACTTTCCATTACATTTGGACCCTCGTAGCTCACTTTTTCCTTGCCCTTAGTTGATGTAGTTGAGCTAGCTTGAAGAGGATTTTGTGTATCTTCATTGGTGATTCTTGGAATAACTCCTTCACGATTATGTGGAATGTATAATTCATGCAAGGGTTTGAGTGCATTACAATATTGAAATGGATTTGAGTCTCCTCCAACTGTGATTTCTTCACCCATGTATGGGAACTTGATGCATTGGTGGTATGTGGATGGGACAGCTTGCATCTCATGAATCCATGGTCTTCCCAATAAGATGTTATAGGTTAATTTCATGTCCAACACTTGAAACTTGGTTTCCTTCTTGATTGGTCCCACTTGGATAGGCAATACAATCATGCCTTTAGAAGCTCTTTCAGCTTCATCGTAAGCTTTTATGGTGATTTTCTTTGTAGGGTCAATGCAAGACTTAGATAAACCTAAGGATTTTACAAGACTTAATGTGCATATGTTAAGACCAGCCCCTCCATCAATAAGGGCTCTTTTGACTCTATGCCTTTCGATCAAAACCTCTATATGTAATGGCAAATTTTGAGGATGAGTTATAGACATGCCATCTTGATCGAAAAATGAAAGACAATGAGGAGCCACGAGATGTCCTACCATATTTTGAAACTTTTCCTCCCCTAAGGTAGTAGAAACATGTGTCTCTTCTAAAGATTTTTCTAAAATCTCTTTATGATTTGGTGACAACTTCAATAACTCTAAGATTGAGATTTGTGCTGGAGTACGTTGCAATTGATCCACCAAACTATAAGGCCTTTGTGCTGTAGGAGGTTGTTTGACCACAATGTTGGATTGTGGGATATTAGTGTTTTGAGGGACTATCCCTTGTAAAGTCATTCTAGAATTCTGCCCTCTTGTAATGACATTTGTTGCTTCTTTTTGAGATTGTTCATTAATTATTATAGCATTAACAATATGATCATATGATGGCGCAAAGTTGAGATTATTGGCACTTTGTTTCTTGCCATTTGATGACTCACCTTTATCATGTTTGTAAAAAGGTTGTTTGAAGGCCGTATGATCTTCATTATTTTGGGGTCCATCAACGGTGATTATGTTATTATCTATCAAGTCTTGCACCACATTCTTTAATTGTAGACATTCATTTGTAGTGTGTCCCCGAATCCTATGATATTCACAATGATTCTTAGCATCCCACCAGCCTGGCTTGTGGTCTGGTTCATAAGGCTTAATAGAAGGTAATGTAATAACATTGTTAGCCATGAGAGCCTTTAATGCAGTTTCAAGTGATTCTCCCAAGGGTGTAAAGTGTCTTGAAGGAGTGGGCTTCAAATACTTATCATACTTGCTATTTTGATCCTTGTTTCCTTGATTATTCTTGTTGGCATTGTTGTTATTGTTGGAAGGTGCATTATATGCTTGATTAGTATTATTCACTTGATTTGGTGTCTTTGTAAGGGCAAATGGAATCACCTTCAAGTTGCTGGATTCCACTACACCATCATTAACAATGCCTTTGTTGTTATTTTTTGTAGCATAATGGCTATTGTTATTGTACCAACCTTTATTTTTATTGTTGTTATTATTGGTATTGTTGTTGTTGGAGTTAGAGTTGTTCTTATTTTCCTTGTACAATTTTAGCTCTCCACTCTTAATCAACACTTCTTCCGTTGTAATTCTGTTATCAATCAAATCTTGGAAGGTTTTAGGACATTGCATCCTTAGTCTATAATTTAATTTGCTGCTTAAACCGTTAATAAAGATGTCCATTTTCTCTTTTTCCAGTACACTTCTTGGATATCTAGCAAATGCAGTCCTCCATCTTTGCAAGAATGTGAGGAAGGCTTCTCCATCTTGTTGCTTCGTGTTACATAACGTTATCATTGTGACCTCATGTTTGATGTTATAGGAGTAATGAGTCACGAATTTAGAAGCTAATTCTTCAAAGGTTTTGATGCCGAATGGTAGTTTTGAAAACCAATCCATGGCCATTCCTCCCAAGCTTCTTGGGAATAGTCTCATTAAATAGGTTGTATCATGCATGAATTCAAGACTCAATGCACAAAACCCCCAAAGATGATCATGTGGATCAGATGTTCCTTCATACCTATCATATTTAGGAAATGTTACATTAATGGGAAAAGGCACCATGACCAAACTCTTATCGAATGGAAAAGGACATAATGTTTCAATAGAGAAAGGCTTAGGAGCCCCGTTTTGTTTCAAACTGTCGATTTCCATTTGTAATGCCTTGAATTGTTCCCTTATTGCTTCCATAGGGTCTTCTATTTCCTTGGGCTTTAGTTGTTCTATGTCAAAATCTTTAGGTAGCTTTACCCCTATTTGTATCAAGTCCATGAAGTGTTTTTCTTTATCCATAAGCATGGTCTTTTTCATTAGTTCTATGAAATAAGGACATTGTCTTGCCTCTAACGCTCTTTCAACCGTGGCTTCTTCCATAGTTGGGGGTAGGTTTGTATTATGAGGAGGAGGTAAGTTGTTGCCTTGTGAATTTGCTTCTTGGGAGTTAGGATCTCTTCCTCCATTATTAGAATTTCCTTGATTGTTGTTAGGATCCATACCCCCATTCATGTTGTTTCCTTGGTTGTTAGGATCGGTATTTCCTAGGGTGCCACTAAACATCTTGTTAGTGTCCTTTGCCTTAGTGGGTTTTTCAATCACTCGTGAAGTAATGAAAGTGTCTTTCAGAAATGGGAGCTCTTCTCATTTGTAGGTCCCATTTGTTTGTAATGTTTTCTTTATAGAGTGTGATCTTGTAAGAACAGGCATGAACAAACTTTAAGGGTATGTTGACTTCTTCTTTTGATAAGCTGATTTTTGGAATAAGGTAAAGGTTTTTGATCAATTTTAAATGGTTTAGAATCTTAATGATGTTTTGATCAATAACTTTGGAATATCTTGTTTGAAAATATAAAAACAATCTCAACACACACATCAATTTGGTACCATATCCCTAGAATGCTCTAATGTGTGTATTTTTGAACATTTTCACAGGTTGAAACACAAGAATAGCTTCCACGCAATCTACCTAGCACATAATTGGTTCATAAACATGGCTCTAATAGGTAGTTTTGCTATTTTACCATTATGTAGTAAGTTTTCCATTCAAAATAGATCTTAGCCGTTCATCCCCCAAGTATGTTAAGGGGTTTCCCACATGCACCAAAGCATGATTTTGTGCAATCTGTTAAGACTACTAGAGGAAGTTCGAAAGAGCTAAAATCCTTTTGTCGTGCACCCCATTAAGGATACACGCATTTTGTTTTATAGTGGGTCAAATTCTCGTGGCAAAAGCAAGTGTATCCCACTTTGGGTTGTCCCTCTCACCGGCCCTTTTAAGGCAATCTCAGGAGGCGAGCCCACTAAGTTTTAAACATGTTCATTTGAAAGCATGAAAAGTGGATTTGGTAGAGCAAGTTTGGGAATTTGATTCACTCAAAGAGTGAAGAGCATATCCCTATTACTTTTCCCTTATCCCAAACACTCACAATCAATTTGGTTCTTTTTCAACCCCATGACAAAGGGGTTCTTAGAATTGAAATGTTTGTTCTTTTCCTTTTATGATTAAACTATGTTTTGAACTTTGAAAATGCCACAATTTAAGGGAAGTTTGCAAGCTTGATGAGAGAAATACCTCAAACGATGCTAGCAAAGGCTAGGCACATTTTTAAGTAGTAGATTTTCTCATTTTTCTCTCCAAATCCTTCCCTTACCTTAATGAAACGTTCCCTCCACCAACAAATTAGTGGGCACAAACAAACAAAGTGAGGAGAAACCAAAATCAATGCCTAGAATGCTACAATTTCGATTATGCTTTTTATGCTTTCTTTTTCTTCAAAATTTGGAAAATTTTTACAAACTTAGGGACTAAACTCCCAATTTAATGATACGTATTTCTATTTGTAAGAATCTACAATAGCAATGTATTTAGCATATAACTCTACATCCCTTTCTAAGTCATTGTTGAGAACAAAGGTAGTGTGTACCCAGTTTTCCTTTCTTATCCTCTTAGCGATCAATTTCTCCTCTAAGTTATGCCTTCTCTCTGGTTTTTGAACTTTCTTATGACAGGCCATACTCTTGAGATAGAGAAAAAAATGGATGTGAAGTCAGAATACAGTCATCATTTTAACACTTTTGATAAAATATAAAAAGTACAACCACGCGACATTGTCCAGACTGTACGTGAAATCTAATTTAACAAGGACGTGATTACTTTAACCGTGAGCATCACCTTAAGGGGCTCAGGTGAGATTCAAATAACCAGGTGCGATATCAAATTTTACCTACACGTGAAATCTTTACCAGACGCGACAACAGTCATTATTTTGATAAAATATAAAAGTGCAGTCAGGCGACATTGTCTAGACTGTACGCGAGATCTAATTTGGCAAAGATGTGATTACTTTAACTACGAGCGTCACCTTGCGGGGCTCAAGTGAGATTAAAATAACCAGGTGCGAAATCAAATTTTAACTACGCGTGAAATCTTTACAAGACTGCGACAAACTGATGCTATAAAAGCGATATCTAATTTATCAAAGGCGACATTTCAAATGAAGAATGCGAGAAATTAAATGAGTAAGGCAGAATACTCCCTTGACACCAGATGTAAAATGATTCCTCGGCTATGACTTTTTAAGTCTGATTAAGTGACATTTAAATGACCAAAGGCATCAATCCTTTATTCAAAATGCGAGAGTTTAATTTTTGAACGCGTGATTTCTTTCACAAAAGCGTGATTCTGCAGGCAAAAATGCATAAGAGTTCAGACTGTAGGCGATATTTAATTCAGCATCCATGACATTTCTTTGCTTTAGGCGTGACTTCTTTACTGGCAGGCATGATTTCTTCTCTGTAACCTGCAAACAACGAGAAAATTCATGCAATTCTAGCCTAAATTTTGTAAATAATGTGAAAATAATGATGAATTTGAGGCCTAGTGCCCCACGGTGGGCGCCATTTGTGTGTGTGAGTTTTACACCATGAAATAACAAGATTTAAAAGACAATTACACTATTCAAAGCAAACTAATCTTAATAATGCACAATTAATCTAAATATCTCATGGATCTCTAAAATAAAGTGGTAAATGAGGCTCTCAGCTATGATCCTCACTAGTGACACTCTAAAGATGAGAATTAAGCTATATGATATGCAAATTTAGATCTATTCTATCAAATTCTAGCTCTATTTGATGAACAATCTACTATGATCAAAGCAATTTAAGCTAATTAGCAATGACAAATGATAAGTGAGTGATGTGGATGCAAATTGATAGAGCTTTGCTGCAATTCAAAGATATGGAGTGGATGAATTATGCTTCTAAATGCCTTCAATATATAAGATTTTCCCAAGGGTAGGGGGTAGAGTGAGATAACCATGGTTATGCTTGGGTAAGGTCAATTGGCTTTGCTTTGTCCATAAATGGGGGGACAAGGAGGGGACAATCATTTAAATGGTTTCAAAAGGCTGGACCATTTCAACAAATGTGAGTGATTTGTGTCCATTTTGTCTCCTTTTTGCTTTGTTGAGGGAAATTATGATTTATTAATTAATTAAAGTAATTAAATTTAGCCATGAAGGGTAAGATGTTCATTTTGATTTTTGCTTTCAACAACTATGTCATTAATTGAATTTAATCAATTTCGTAGTGTTTTTCCCCTTTTCAAGCTTTATTTAATCATTTAATCATTTAATTGAATTTTCCTTTGATTTGAATTGCCTTTGTTCCATTTATTGATTTTTCATGCTATTTTGATGATTTGATGCACCTTTTGATTGATTTAAGCCTTTGACCAATTTTTCGTGTCTACAGTTTCGAAGAGAACATGCAAAAGATAAGGCATCGAGCAAAGAAAACATAGTTGAATAAAAAATAGAAAGTCTTTTATGTGTGGGTGGACATAAGTAAAATGTGCAATCCGTGGGTATACAAAAGAGAGGGCAGAAACAATCATCCCTCTCATAATGTTAGGATTTAAAGGTATAATTTCCAGCACAATGGGATTTGCTGAGCACCATGCATCATGTTTATGTTAAAGAAGGGTGGAATGACATGGAGGGATGAAAACAATGCCACCCTTATAATTGGATATTTGTTGTAGGGAAAAAAAATGTTAACCAGACTATCCCAACCAATATGGGCGGTGGCCTTGTCATATTCATATGATTTGTTCTCTTCAATAAGGCCACAAAATGTTTATCTTAGCAAAGCAAGTCTTGGTTTATAGAGATGCATTTTTTTTTTGTATTTGTGATCTTGATAAGTGTAGTGTTATTGTTGTTTGTAGCGCACCACTGTTTTCTAAAGGATGTATTTTTTTTATGTTATTGTCAATGTGAAACAGAAGTTGTACTTGTCTATCTTGTTGTGGATGGCATTGCTTCCTCACAAATACCACATCTGTATCCTTGTACATGAATGGGATAAGGTAGAAGAGGGACGGATTGTACCAATAATGTTGTCACCCTGGTTCAAAACTGACTGTATGTATGTGGAATCTGCCATCGCAAAAGTCATTGGGTGAAATGTTCTTTATTTCTAGCCCCGCTTCATATTTCCATCTCAGTTGATATCTATATTTATGTCAAACTGCATGGATCTCCTTCAGAGCATTGGGCTATTTCAACATATAGCCTTGGTATTTTTTAAGGAAGTTTATATTGCAAGCAATACATTGGATGATGCTATAAGGGGTTATGACCTATATGAGGGAAAAGCCTCAGTAGGAGGAATAGTGCCAAGAGAGATGGTTAATGGTGATCCAAGTGTCAGATATTTTCTTTAGGCTTACATGCAATTTGCAATGTTATTTGATGATGAAATTGCTAGGGTTGGAGTACAGAGGCACGGTCAAGGGTTGAATGCTAGGATGATAAAGGAATTGAACAAGAGCTATGGTTCTATTTTATTCATACTTAAACACAAACACCACGATGGTGTGATTGGCCTTGAACCATGTGTTTCAAATGAGGATTGTAGTTTGGAAGGAGTAGAGGAAGTTGGAGAAAATGATGATGCAGATGTTCAGTAATAGCTTGCAGATTGCAAAGAATTGAGAATGGCATGTTGGGCAGGCGAAAAACATTGCTACGGTCTTATTTTTATATTTTGGGGTCAATGAGAAGGTGTACGTAGAGGGAAAATGTTGTAACCTCCATTGTTTTTGGTAGGTTGTGTTGCTAAATTGATAATGTGACAGATATATAAATTGGTTTGTGTGGGGTTTTTGTTCATAATTTATTGGGTTGGTTTTTGGAGGTTTTAGCAAAGCAATGCCAGCGGGTAGTTAGCTAGAAGAAGGTTGAAATATATATGTTTAATGCAATCTGAAGGGAATCAATTGAATGAAATCAGAGACATGGCAATAGAGCCTAGTTTTTTTTGTTGGCATTGTTCTTGAAACATGGGTAATTAATTATATTTATGCCATACTGGTGTTTGCAATATTTAATGGGTATACAGTTCATCCCAACTCCTGAAAGGTATAGTCAGTTTGATAGTTGAGATGTTTGAAGTTTATCACAATTGTGTTTTCTATTGTTGTCATAGTATGCATTATTCGTTAACAATTGTTTGCCTATGTTTTGATGTTAATTACCATGGTGGAGGTCACATAGAAAACACACTATGATTTTTGTTTCAAGGGAAAGTATCTTCTACTATAATGAAAGGAAGAAGTGTTGTTTATTTGAAAATTACATGTAAATAGCCATTGTAATGTCATATAAAGTCAAACAACCTATATATATAGAAATAGAATAGATGTTATTAGTATTTTCTTACCTCTCTGTGACGTAGTTGACTATAATTGGTTGCAATGCGTAGTTTGATACTTTCTTTAGTTGTCATCTCACATTCTACCTTTTGCTGGCTGATATCCCTATTGCCCCTGTGGATGTTATAAGCTCTTAGATTTTTATTGGAGGTGCTATGTTATTTTCCCATGCAATGGTTTATTTAGCCGGGTTGATTGTTTACGTATATCATTGTGTTGGGTCGAGAGAGGCCTATTCATTCATGTGGCATATTTATGCATTCCTGTGGCATGCCTCTGTTCACTTTCATTGCAGCTTTTCTTTGTAAGATTGTCCATTTGTCCTTTTCAAATTGTTTGAGAACAAAGAAAAAAATAGGTGGGAATAGCCATAATTTTTGAAGTTTGTGCAGGCATTTAATTAGATTGCTTGTTGTAGTGATTCCTTATATACATGAAAGATAATGAATAATATTAAATATAGAAGTTGTAAGTTGTTCCATATATATGTCGATAAGGCAGTAAATGTTTGTTTATGTCTAGTAACAAATACAAACCTCCGTAATAGGGTAACTTGTCAAATATGGGTATATATAAAATTTAGCTCATATTTGAATCAGGGGACCCCCTCACAGATACAATGGTGGATGAGATGAGCGAAATCATATGTGGTATTATTTTGTACAAATGGTAAATATGTTCATAGCCTGTAAATAAATGCGTTAGCTCTATGTCACTTAATTAGGCCATTAGCCTATTTGTATAGATGCCATTTGTAGAATGAAATAAGAAAAATAAGATAGATGCAAATAAGCAGAAGAAAAGAATGCAGATAATTATATTGTGAACTGAGATCTTTACAGTGCATTCTGTATGTTAAGTTGATATGCCATTCGAAGTGGTTTTCTTTGGGAGGTCGAAGGCACATAATGTATCTACAACTTGACCGGCTAGTAACACTCTTGTTATTTAATGTGGGCAGGCTAGTATGTCGATCTAGTGTAAGGACAAATTTACGGAGATCTGTCATTCATGTGAGGGGATGCAATTTGGGGTAACTCAGAGGGCTTTGGACAATGCAAAATTTTTGTTAGTAAGAATCGTAAGATAGTATGGTCTTGGGATGTCTATAAATATTATTTTGTATCACTCCATCGAGGAGTTGGCTAGCTCACTAACATGTGGACTCAACCTTGTCAGGAGACAGTGAGGGATTTCAGAAGGACATCTCCCAGACTGGCAGGATCTGCCCATTCATTAAGGAAACTGGTAATCATTTTCCATCGTACCAATATCATATAATTAGAATGAGTGTGCCTTAAAAATGCATATATATTTGGTTCATGTTCTTCAACCTTCAAATGATGTGTGTTTTGTTGTTGTCATAACTTTGTTTACTCTAGGGTGATTTGAGCACTGTGCCTGGGGTGGAGGACCCCTTGAACGAAACAGTTGAATGTGATTCAATTGGTCATGCTGAGAGAGGTGCCCTTAAGGTTGAAATAGGGAGCACTTATGTCAATAGTGGTAGTGGTGAAGAAAATGAGCGGGATGATAATTATGCTAGTGCTCAGAACTATGATGCTTTGGAGGAGCCCAATTTTCACAGTGGTCCGGGAGATGGTTTTGATTCTCAGATTGATTGTAAGGTTTGATTTATCTCACAAACCTTCAATGACGATGTAATGTTTAGGAATAGTACAGTCATCCTTCTTGCCTGACATTATTATTTTCTATCTTATAAGCTTTGTGGTTGTACAAAATGTCATTTTAATTATTCTGGCACGTTGTCCGCAGGGGGCGACCGATTACAGAACTGAAAGGTGCAACAATAGATTGGTATATTACTGCATTGTTCGTCCGAGTTTGGTAGATGGAGGTCTCAAATTTTGGGACCTTGCAAGGATGAACATGCATAGGATGCAGATGCATGAACTTCCATTGATTGAAGCACCCAAATGTGGGTGACTTGCCTCAACCAACCCAAAATGACATTACTCTAGTTATAAAGAACATGGGTACTACCAAAGGAGGGAGAGAAATGTTGATTACCAGATGAGGATGAGTTCTGCAGCCCAAAGAAAGTGCATAGAGAAGCGCATATGTGAGCTGTACAAGAAGGCATCAGTGGACCTCCTCCTAGCAACAGGCAAGGCAAAGATTGAAGAAGAAATGCATCAATATGAGAGTCCATCGGCCAGGTAGAAAAGATTGAGAAAGGTGTTAGCATTGGTGCACATAAAAGATTACAAGGTATTGGCAAATTGAGGATGAATCAAGACTCTGGTTTCTAATTCTTTTGAAAAATTGTTCGCTTTGCCGTTATTTTGACTCACATTGAAAAATGTGCAACTGATAGGGTAGTCCAAGACCATCTAAAATTATGTGCGAGGACATTGATAGGGATACACCAACTGATGCATCACCTATGATGCCAGTTGCAGCTAGAAATCCTCATGTGAAGTGATACCCCATGCGATGGAAGAAGATGGAAATCAGGAGGAAATCTTCCCGAAAGAATGAGGTTTCTGAGTTTTGTGACGGGCTTGAGGAGTTCAAAATTGGGTCGAACTCTACTGACAGAAGTCAAAGGCTGGAGCAAAGGAGGAAGATAAAATTATCTTCTTGTGGTTGTGTTGAGTTAGAGGAGAAGGTAATATGGTATTACAAGTATTCATTTATTATTCCATTTCATCACTCACCTTGGAATTCGCAATTACAATCAATGAGTCCCGAATTAATTACCATTTTAGGCATGTATTGATAAAGGACATGGTCTGGCAGAGTAGGGTGGTGAAGATGAATAATGCACTATCTTGGCTCTCCCTGTTTATGAAGATCAGGGTAGTTATTCTGCTGGGTGGAAACTTGGGAGTTCATACAAGTTGGTACAAGGAATGCATATAAAAGAAATGTCAGTGGACTGCAATGAGAGGGATGTTGGGGTAAGTCTCATGGGGTGGTTGTACACAATTTTTTATCTGCGTTATTGTCTTGGTGTTAACGATGTTGACCATTGTGAATGGTGACATAGCCTACACTGGAGGGAAATGGAGGTGAGGATGGGTGTGCATGTGAATAGGTAAGTGCTGATTCAGTTGAAGAAGCGATATCTATATAATTAGTGTTCTAATGTGTAGGCCCTTTTCTATAGACACATTTGATATTGTCATCATCGATAACATGTTTTCTTAAAACATGTTCCTATTTGTTATGTTAGGCCGAGAGTGCTAGGGTTAGCACAGACATCCCTCCCATCATCTAGACCCAACTAGAGATGTACGTTTTATTTTATTGGTCAATGTCTTATAGTAGAAATGAAAGTGGATGCGAACATAGCCTAAACTAATTTATTGTCTTGCAGGAGAGTCCCATTCAAGCTGGTTCTGTGCTGGTGAGTCCGTATTATGTTTCAGAGCAAAGCAAAAAGCTATTGGGAACATTCTGTCATGAGCTATTGCACGTTTCAAGACCTGCACCATGCAATTCTATCAATAATGTAATAGGCTGTGTTATTTGTAGTTGGTAGTCTCTTTCATAGTGTCATACCAATCCCTTCACTCGTTATGTACTTTACAAGATGGCGGTATACAAGAAAATGTGTGTGGACAAATGAATGTGGGGCATCACATTATTGGTGAGTTTGTGCGAATGGAATTGGGGATGGAAATTGATAGTGCAGGTGAAGTTTGGCATGGTGAAGTGGACAATTCTCATAGCCTTTCTAAATCGGTAATAGTAGGATTCTTTAATTTTCTATGCCTCTTTAACCATGATTCATATGCCTTTCTGACACACGAGTTTGGTTCACTCGTGTACATTTTCCAAGTGTAGGCACCCATTATCGATGAGAAGTCCTTAGAGGAAGGTGGTCACACATATGCAAGTAGAGATCACGTCAAGTTGCTAACGAATGATGTATTGGTCTGCAAAGGCATTATTGTAGGTGTGGGCACAAATGTGAAATGTCACAGCAAATGACTATCACCGGGCACTGTGAAAGTCCAAATCGTAGAGGTCATTGACCCCCATGCTAGGTTTCCCTTTCCCCACTCTTTTTCAGAATCTTTATGTGACTCCCTTCAATCTTTCGAGGTGTGGAACATTTCAGACCTCAGTCATCCTTTTCCTGTGATGCAGTAGGAGGTATTATTCCTTTCAATTTTTTTCATGTCTGATTATAAATTTTGTTTAAGTGTATGGTAATATTGTTGTCGACATTATTTTGGAGCTTGCACTCATTAATAGTTGTCTGCGTAACTCCAGGACAAAGTGGGTGATGCCTTGACAATGGACATAGAGTCTGGTGAGCTCTTGGGATGTCTTGTTAAATGAACCTATGCAAGGATTTGACACCTTGGTATAACCCCTCCAATGGTGCACAAGGATTGGAAGAAGCGAAGTAGATTCTATGCAGGAATTTTGTCACTTGTGCAAAATAGATAGCGTAGGAGGAAATGAGGAGGGGTTTGAATTGAGTCATTACTATAGCAAGTGCCGCAATAGGGTTATAACATTTCTTAGATTGAGTTTAGTTAATTTGGTGATGTACTCTTTAATGGGATCTGTGATGAGTTCAATTCATAGACAAATTCCCTTGCGTTACTTAATTATTCTCTGTTAAATGCCCATTTGTGTGGGGACCCTTGGACAGTTGATAACATATGCTGTTATATTTGCATTGTGTGTGGTGCGCATACAAGGCATTTCGATTTGTGGTACATTGTTATCATGTTACTAATGAATTCTTTTACTATGTTGCATATTTGAATGATGAGTCATTATATTACCATTCTATATAATAGTAATTTTAATGAAATTATTGGTGATCTATGAATAGTATGATGTACTACCAAAGGCTTCTATTTGTAATGTAGAATATTTACCTTTACTGGTCTCAACTTAAAACCTGATTCACATTTTTCTTTGTTAGTGGCATTATTTGTAGTATAGTACTCTCAAGAGGTGTATATATATGTTGGGCACTATAAGGTGTATTTTATTCATGTATTTATGTGCATTCCTTTGTTTGGGTCCCAGTTTTACTATTTGCTATTATGATATTTGATATGTATTTCTGCTAACCATTTGGGTTATATGTTTTTCTGTTAAGATAACACATTCTATGCTTACGAAAACTAAATTGCCTAATTACTATTGCAAGTGAAGGGCATCAAAATGCTATTACTGAGGTTTCAAATCCATTCTTGGCATTTTTTGTTACATCCTTGTGAGGACTATAGTATGTTAATGGGTGTCATTGTACATGATCCATGTAGTAAACTTCTGTATTTAATCACTTTATGTAGATGCTCCCTCTTTGCATCTCAGAAATAAGTTTTAATGATTATTTTTTTGTTGATTTTATTGCAGATCGGGTAGAACACACTACAGAGTAGATTTTTGGTGGCCTGACAGTGGAGGTATAAAGTACCTATATGGCCTCATGTGCTCATTCCTTATTTATGGAATTTGATAGTATGGCTTCTTGTGCGAGTCCCAATAAAGTTCAATCCTCATTAACCAACTATAATTGCACTATTTAGAAGTAGGGATGGGCAAATGGAAAGATTCTCCCACATAGCTAAAGGGTGGGGAAAAATATACCAAGCATAACCTTGTCAATACATGTTTAGGAAATTCACAGTCTGATATCCTAGGAAAGTGAGCAATGTTGACCAAATTATCTAGTCAAAGGGAAGGACCTTCTTCAATGGAAGCACCATTGCCGGGAGTAACAGATGATGCTAGAGTGGCCAAGAGTGGAAAAATGCAGCCACAAATGATCCCCTGACGACTGATATGTCGAGGAGTTCAGTACAAAAATTGACTGAAAGTCATATTTTGTTTCAGCATAATCATATTATTGTGATATTGCAAAAGTTGGAGGCTACTGAAGCAGAGAGCAAATGTGTTTTGTTGCAAAACTCAGAATTGCGGAAGAAAAATAGTGACATGGAGAGGTTGTTTGTAGAGTTGAGGGAGAAGAATGTGAAGCAAGAGCATGAATTTCTTGAACAATAGTTGATTAGTAGCAGTGTGGAGGCAGCCCTTGCTGCTAACAAGAAGATGTTATTTGACTCAACTGATAAGCATGATACGATGCTCGGTGTTTGGAGACGTCACGTAGATGTTTGGAAGGTGAAATTCATGGAGGTGGTAGGAATGACTCCTGATAGTCTCTAAGAGCTTGTTCCGTTCCTGTCAAATTGCTATGGATGTGGACGCCTATCAAAATGGGGATAGTTCTATCTATGTAATATAACACGTTCATGATAGGCTGCATGCTATTCATTTTACTGACAAGGCCCAGTTGTCCCCACTTGTACTGAGCAATGCAATAGGAAGTGATGGAAATTACGTGGACATTGAAATTTATGCATATGTAAATAAGGGACATCATGGCTAATTATAGTCATCATTTGTCTTCCCTGAACACTAATTCATAATACATAAAATAGAAAATTTTTGTTAATGAAAAATTTGCACCTCTTGCCATGTCTTTTATGTCCATGGATTGCACATGTAATTTTCAATTGTATTCTTTGGAGATTGGTCTTAAACTTAAGAAATGTGTTTATTATATGTAAAATATTGGAAATATTTTATATTATTCTGAGTAAGCATATTTAGCAGGCACACATTTCTCTCTATGCTACGTGCATTTTTTCATGTTTTAACTTGAAAGATTGCATTGGCTTTGCAAGTGATGGCACATATGTCGACTTCGATACGTATACATAAATAAGGGACACCATGGCTAATTATAGTCATCATATCTCTTCTCTAAACAATGATGTTGTATACATAAAATTGACAATTATTGTTAGTGATCAATTTGTACCTCCCGCCACATCTTTTATGTCCATGCATTGTACATATACTTTTCAACTGTATTCTTTGCCGATTTATCTTAAACTTAAAAAAGGTTTAAATAAAATTAATCAACTTGGAACATTTTTTTTTAATGTTCTTAGTAACCATACGCTGGGAAGTTGGTCGTAGTTACCTAGCCTTATTCACAAGGACAAAAGATGTCTACGCAGCCATCATGTTTTTAAGATCAACGGCTGAGCTGTAGTCGCACATGCAAGATTAAATATAAGATGGATGAAATGTTAAGTGCACATGAGTGGAGAGGGAAACTATTGTGTGTTTTCGACCGCATCTAAAAACCCAAATGAATGCACCACCGTGCACATTTGAAATGTCTAAAAACATAGCAGACTTTTACGAATGTCAGCGATAGTTACATTTACAATAATGCGGACATGTCGAAAACATAGAACACTTGTCATAGCGCACATGCGCACTTACATTAGGGAATTAAAATGTAATCACACAACCTCTATCCATAGATATGCACAAGTGGGACCAAACAAATAATAGTTACATATGACGCCATCTATGCTCCCGAATGAATGCACCCCCATGCAGATTTGAAAAATCTAAAAACACAACAGACTTTTATGAATGTCAGCGATAGTTACATTTATAGTAATGCAGACATGTCAAAAACATAAAACACTTGTCATAGCACACATGCATACTTCTATTAGGGCATTATAAATGTAATCACACAACCTCTATCCATCGATACGCGCAAGCGGGACCAAACAAATAATGGTTACATATGACATCATCTATGCTCTTGAATGAATGCACCACCGTGCAGATTTGAAAAATCTGAATACACATCAGATTTTTACGAATGTCAGGGAAAATTACATTTACAGTAATGTAGACATGTTGAAACCACAGAACACTTCTCACGACGCACATGCACACTTACATTAAGGCATTATAAATGTAATCGCGCAACCTCTATCCAGTGATACGCACAAGCGAGACCAAACAAATAATGATTACATATGATGCCATCTATGCTCCCAAATGAATGCACCCTCATACAGATTTGAAAAATCTGAAAACACAATAGATTTTTATGAATGTCAGCAACAGGACAATGTCAGTGACAATAACATTTACAGTAATGCGGACATGTCAAAACCATGGAACACTTGTCACGATGCACATGCACACTTACATTAGGGCATTAAAATGTAATTGCGCAGCCTCTATCCATCGATACACACAAGTGAGACCAAACAAATAAAGGTTACATATGACACCATCTATGCTCCCAAATGAATGCACCCCCGTGCAGATTTGAAAAATTTGAAAACACAACAAACTTTTACGAATGTCAGTGATAGTTACATTTATAGTAATGTGGACATGTTGAAAACATGAACACTTGTCACGGTGCACATGCGCACTTACATTACGGCATTATAAATGTAATCACGCAACCTCTATCCATCGATACGCGCAAGCAGGACCAAACAAATAATGGTTACATATGACATCATCTATGCTACCGAATGAATGCACCACCATGCTGATCTGGAAAATTTGAATACACAGTAGATTTTTATGAATGTCAGGGACAATTACATTTACAGTAATGTAGACATGTCAAAACCACAGAACACTTGTCACAGTGCACATGCGCACTTACATTAGGGCATTATAAATGTAATCGTGCAACCTCTATCCAGTGATACGTGCAAGCGGGACCAAATAAATAATGGTTACATATGACACCATCTATGCTCCCAAATGAATGCAGCCTTGTGTAGATTTGAAAAATCTAAAAACACAGCAAATTTTTACGAATGTCAGCAACAGGACAATGTCAGTGATAGTAACATTTACAGTAGTGCGGGCATGTCGAAACCATAGAACACTTGTCATGGTGCACATGCACACTTACATTAGGGCATTATAAATGTAATCACACAACCTCTATCCATCGATATGTGCAAGCGGGACCAAACAAATAATGGTTACATATGATGCAATCTATGCTTGCAAATGAATGCACTACCGTGCAGATTTGAAAAATCTAAAAACACAATAGATTTTTATGAATGTGAGCGACAGGACAATGTCAGTGATAGTTACATTTACAGTAATGCAGACATGTCAAAAACACAGAACACTTGTCACAACGCACATGCACACTTACATTAAGGCATTAAAATGTAATCACACAACCTCTATCCATTGATACGCGCAAGTGAGACCAAACAAATAAAGGTTACATATGATGCCATCTATGCTCCCAAATGAATGCACCCTCGTGCATATTTGAAAAATTTGAAAAACAACTGACTTTTACGAATGTCAGCGATAGTTACATTTATAGTAATGCGGACATTTCAAAAACATAGAACACTTGTCACAGTGCACATGCGCACTTACATTAGGGCATTATAAATGTAATCATGCAACCTCTATCCATTGATATGCGCAAGCAAGACCAAACAAATAACGGTTACATATGATGTCATCTATGCTACCAAATGAATGCACCACCGTGCAGATTTGAAAAATCTGAATACACAATAGATTTTCATGAATGTCAGGGACAATTACATTTATAGTAATGCAGACATGTCGAAACCACATAACACTTGTCATGGTGCACATGCACACTTACATTAGGGCATTATAAATGTAATTGTGCAACCTCTATCCAGCGATACGTGCAAGCGGGACCAAACAAATAATGGTTACATATGACGCCATCTATGCTCCCAAATGAATGCACCCTTGTGCAGATTTGAAAAATTTGAAAACACAGCAAATTTTTATGAATGTCAGCAATAGGACAATGTTAGTGATAGTAACATTTACAGTAATGCGGGCATGTCGAAACCATATAACACTTGTCATGGTGCACATACGCACATACATTAGTACATTATAAATGTAATCACGCAACCTCTATCCATCGATACATGCAAGTGGGACCAAACAAATAACAGTTACATATGATGCTATCTATGCTCCCAAATGAATGCATTGCTGTGTAGATTTGAAAAATTTGAAAACACAACAAATTTTTACGAATGTCAGTGACAGTTACATTTACAGTAATACGGACATGTCAAAAACATAGAACACTTGTCACAGTGCACAAGCACACTTACATTAGGGAATTATAAATGTAATCACTCAACCCTATGCACTAACCCTAAATTAGCCTTTGCCAGTCCATTCCCTTTAATTCAACTCATGTTGAAGTTAATATTCAAAGACATACTTCATAGTTAAGTAAGGACTGGCGTTAAGTAGTAGAGTTCAGGCATTTGAAAGTAGTCTTTTTGTTTTGCTGAAGAATAGGAGATGAAAAAGTTTGAGCATTTTTGGGTAAGACCTGGATGGTAAATGTAGAATAATTTCAGATTCAAACATCTGCAAAAATTGAGAAGCCCACAAGAGGGGGAACAGGTGTGTTTTATGTAAATAATTTTTTTAAAAAAAGCATTTATATTTATTTCTATTTGTCTAATTTTTTTTGTGATACAGTAGGTCCTTACAGTATTTTGTCTTAATAGTTTTAAAAATATGATTTATTCATGTGACATTACTATAGAATTATTGTTTTATTAGTTAATGGATTTGGGTTTTGATTGTGTTGGGTTGTAGATTCAGTAGGAGCACCAAAAATTATAGTTTTAGGTTTGGGTGTCCATGGAAAAAGTAAACTAGTTTATCTGTGAATGTGTAGGGTATGGCTGCTCCTTCAATGACCATGCAAAAACACACAACGAAATGGAAAAATGGTCAAAACCACATAGTAGTTTCCACATTTACTCATGCATAGAAAAAAAAAAGTGATTGGGATGGCAAAAATAAAGATTAGCAGAGCCCTATGCACTTACCCTTTCGTCCATCTTATATTTAATCGCAGTTGCATGATATAAAACCTACATTTGTTGTTTGAAAAATATATGACTGCCCATTATAGTACAGACTCCAACATAGGTAAATACAAAAATAGTTTGTCCATTGATAAAAAAAAACCAGTTTGGGCATGAATGTGTAGGGTATGGATGCTCCTTCAATGGGCATGCAAAAACACACAATGAAATGGCAAAATGTTCAAAAATACATAGTGGTTTCCATATTTAGTTAGGCATAGAATAAACAAAAGTGATTGGAATGGCAAAAATAGAGATTAGCACGCAGCCCTGTGCACTAATCCTAAACCCTAAACCCTTTCATGCACTAAATCTTCTTGGGATAAGCTAATTTACACTGATGGCAAAACCGGTG